>BJCO01464483.1:0-29848 GCA_018326465.1 Flaveria floridana | reverse complement strand
AGGAGAAGAGGTTAAGAAATAAAGTGGTTCCTCTTGTGCGTGTACAATGGAAGCACAGAAAGGGATCCGAGTCTACATGGGAGGTTGAAGGAGAGATGAGGCAGCATTACCCTCATCTGTTTGAGGAATAACAGGTTTCGGGGACGAAACCTATATAAAGGGGTGGACTTGTAACACCCGGTTATTTTAAAGGTATAAAGAAAGAATAAAAGCAAAGGAAAAGAAAGAAAATATAAGTTAACCCAAGTTGAAGGGCTAAAAGTGTCCAAAAGGACAAAAGGTTTGAAAGTTGGTGAATAAAGTAACATGACCGCCCATGCTGCTTATTCACACCAAACATTCGGATTTTTAGAGAGAGAGAGCAGAAAAACTCTCGGAAGATTGTAGAAGAAGCAAGAAACTCAAAGTTTTTGGTAAGAAATCTTGAATTTATGATGCTTTAGACGATTCTAGACTCGGTTGTATGCTTATAAATGTGATGGTATGTTCGGGTTGTGTATGTGTGTGGATTTTAGGTGCTAGAGACGTCTGGGAAGCTCAAAGAAGGGTTCAAACCCGAAAACAAACTAAGGTGAGTTCTAGAATCCCCTTTTTAACATGTTTTTAACAAATTTTGGGGCTGGAAAATGCATGTGTATGTGTTTTTATAAAATTATGTTTCTACCCGTATGTGTGTGTGATCGTGTATGTGGATGGGTGTATGTTTTGGAGGTAAATAATGAGGTGATTGTGTTTATGATTGTGTTATGATGCTTAGAATGTTAGTACTAAGCATGGAATTTGATTTAGAACAAATTTGGGACTGATTTATGTCGTTGAAGTGCAAATTTGATGCCCAACCGTCTGAACAGTACCCCAACCGTCTGAAATTTGCCTTAGAATGTGCTAAGTAAGCCTGGACGTCCAGACAGGGCCCAACCGTCTGAACAGGGCCCATGCGTCTGGGATTCCTCAAACGCCTAAGTATCCAACTGTCTGAATAGTTCCATGCGTCTAAGTGAAAAATGGATAAGTGTAGGCCCATGCGTCCGAACAGTGCCCAACCGCCTAAATGTCCATGCATCTAAGTCAGGCCCATGCTTCTGAATAGTGCCCAACCGTCTAGGAGATTTGTTCAGGATGACCGAGTGCAGGGCAAAACGTCCGAACAGGGCCCATGCGCCCGAACAGGGCCCATGCACCCAACATTTAGAATTTATTTCGGGAATTTTATGGGAGCCTATGCCATTAGGGTTTGCAACAATGTTTGACTAGGGTTAATAAATGTTTAATTACAAGCATAATCATGACTGTTTTTATAATTCCTTATTATTATTATTATCATTATTGTTAACCCTATTAGTATTAATATTATTATTGTATGACTTTACGTGGTATGTTTATGATTGAAACAGAAAGTATTATCATTAATAAAGTGAAAGATTAATGAGGAAGAAAAGTGGAACGTAAATGAATGAATAAAAGTCATGCAAGCAAATGTATGGAGGTGCACGACCTTGCTGTCGTTAGCTCAACTGTGATGCGGGTTAGCTACCCCGAAGGATGCACACAGGGTCAATCATTGAGATTGATAATGAGGTGAGCGACCCTGTTGTCGCAAAAGACTCGGATAAAGTGCAATCATTGAGCTTGCTAATAAGGTGAGTGACTTTGTGTCGCAAAAGACTCAGATTAAGTGCAATCATTGAGATTGCTAATGAGGTGAGCGACCCTGTTATCGCAAAAGACTCGGAAAGATAATGATAAAAGCATGAAATGAACAAATGATGAAGATAATAATGAGATTACCTAAGTGTGCTTATGATGTGTGTTCACGTGCAAAAGTAAAGAATACTTCTCAAATGAAAGCAAAGTATGTTTTATTATAAAACTAGGACTCACTCAGCAACGCTGACTTTTATGCATTTTTCAGTTGGCAGGTAAAATGTTGCTGAGGATGGCGCGCGGGTGAAGCTACTCGGCGGGGCATGACTGACATCCATTCATACATGATAGTACTGTTGTTTTGTAATGCGATTGAACTATTATTTTGTAACATGATTAAACCATGGTGTATTGCTTAACAACAGTGTTTATAATGAAATGAATGTCTTTTGTTAAATTAATTCCACTGCTTAAATTTGTATTATGTAACGTTTTATGTAATTATTGCTGTGAATGATCAACTGTGAGGTGCCTGGGAACGGGGCCTTACACTAATTATCTTACTATTTGCTTTGTTATTATTTCTTTTCACTTTCTGGTTTATTTCTATTCTTGACTTACTTGAGGATAAGGAAAGGTTTAAGCCTGGAAAGATTTGTTAGTTATATTTTTAGACGTTTATTATTTTAATTCTAGAGTATATCTTGAGAATTATTTTACAGTCCTTGCATGTATTTTTTATTTATTTTATCTAAATGTAGTTTTTATGGGATAGAAACTACTTTGGTGTGTTTTGGTTGGTTATGTAGATTTATACAATTGGAAGAGAAGAAAAAAAGGCTTAAAATAAAATATTATTAAGTTTGATATTTTTAATGCTTGTTATTAAAGTATAATAGAAAAACTTAAAGTCAAACCTTACAAAAAAAGTAGGAGTTAGTCGGAGAAAAAGAGTATAAATAAGGACTAGGAAAAAAATCTAAAAAAGAAGAAATCTTGGAAAATTGGAGCACCACTTAGAGGGTCAACGAAACAACAAATTGAAGATTGGAATCTTTGGTGATTTCTTATTTTGAAGACATTTTAAGTATTTTAGTATTTGATTTGTAAGTTTTCTTCTTTTAGTTGATTAACCTAGTCGTCATGTCCGGCTAGGGCACTTTAGTTTCAACATTAAGGTTTAATTTCTTTGATTTGGTTTGAAATTATGTGAAACGTTTATTAGATGTGTTTTGTTTTAATGACTTGTTTCTTTGATTGTTGATCTTAAACTCGGATCTACTCTGGTATATATTAGATTGTTAGTAAACTTAGTCACTTTATTAATTTTTCTAATAAGGTTCTTCAAAACTTAAATCCCTAATCAAGTTTTGATTCCTGATATAAGGAACAATTAACGGTTTGATTTTGTCTATAAATTCATTCTCGTTATAGAATCACACAATCTAGTTAAACATACCGAACGACGTGTGTGTTTAATTATTGATACTTCTATCATTGTAACACGCACGCTAAGATCCGATCGGCGTGAGCTTAGAGTAGTAGGTTGGATCTAATCAACGAACTACGCTTTATTAGACATTAGATAGAATGGATATCTGAACGGCGTAATTTCTAGTATCGATACAAATTATTAAGTAAAAAGGATCATTGCACCGTAATCGTTAATGATCGTAAACCAAATCGAATTAAGAAATTACCTTAGTGTTGGTGTTAGTTTCCATATTTAAATTTATATTATAATTTATTTAATGTTTTTAGTAATTACTTTTCACAATTAAAAAATATTAAAAATGTCAATTTTCGTTTTCTTGGCAGAAACTTAACACAACCTTGTGGAATTTCCTTTTACAGTTTTGACACAACCGTGTCAGCTTGCTGGAAATTTTCTACTTTTTGCAGTTTACTTTTAGCTTTAGTTTTAATTAAAACCCCCACCTTTCTTAACCCATAACCAACTATAGTAACTGTGCTAAAATGTTTTTGGTATAAAATAATTGACACGTATTCCTACTTCCGTTCATACTATTCTTACTATGTGCAAATTAGGTTCATATTTTTATTATTTATTTGCTGGATTTGACACCCAAAAGTTTCCTTGATACCTGATTTGCACACATTTTATTTCACAGGATTAGCAGTAATAGGAATTTTATTTTAAAAAAAACAAGCATTTGTTTCTTTAAAAATATAATCTTTCTTATCAATGTTTCGTTTTGTAACAATTTGTTCTTGAATCTATTTTCAAGTCAAATACTGATGTTGTAACACGTTTTCTTTCATTTTCTTTATGAATGATCTTTGATTTTAATTTCTGTTGTTTGTTAGACATATTTGACAACATTTGTAGAAATAAAAGCATCAGAAATTTCATTGATAACAAATGATGATTTACAAGAAGATTTTTCAATATAGCTTTTATTATCATTATCTATAAAAACTATTTTATCTCACTTTCCCACTCTTCAATCAAACCGTCCATCTTCACACTTTCTACAAAAGAATGATCATCATTAACTTTATTTTTAGTTTTTATGATAGGATCAACAGTCAATAAAATGTTGACTGAAGGTTTTAAGTCATTTGTTGGTTGAAACCCCAATCCATAGGTTAATTCCTCATCTGTTGCGGTAATGGGTTAAGGCAAACATGTATAATCATGATTAATTGGTGGTGTAATATTGGAATATCCAACTCCATATTTATCACCATTAATTTTCTGAGTTATTTGAGACTGGATTATACCTTCAACCATGTTTGAAGATAACTCAAACTTTTCGTCAGTTAGTTTTGCAGACAAGCGTTCACTGTTAACTTTTGTTAATTTTCAAAGTTAGATCATTATTACGTGAAGTCAAATCATTGATTTTACAATCTTTATTATGAAGATTTAATTTTTATTAATAAATTTGTTTGTTTAAACCTTCTATCTTTTCTTTAAACATTTTCTTATCCTTTTTATATTTACGAGCTTGATATTGAAGTTTTTCAACTTCTAAGATCAAGTGCTCGTTATGAACTCTATATCTTTGAATCTTTTCTACACATGATTTGTATAAAGATTGGTGTATACCTCATCAATTTCTTCAATCTTAATAGATTCTCCTGGTATATCTTTCACCATAAACGCCTACAGAACATTTTTCTTTTCTGCTTCAGTTGCTAGAGTGATCTCAACAGCATTGATAGTATCATAATGAGCAGGTGCTGGAGTTTCCTTAGCACTAATAACTTAATCTTTAATCATAGATGGAATAGTCTCAACACCTTTTTCTTTGCTTCCTTTCTTCCCATCTTCAGTTTCATTGCTTGTGCTAAAGTAGGTTCAACAACAGATTCATTAAGAAACTATTCATCCTTCTTGATTTCCTTTTCAGCAAAAACACCAGCAAGTAAATCTTCAAAAACAAACTCAGCAAACAAATTTTCTTTAACACTTTCTTCATCATTTTGAATTTCTACTAACAATGCTTTAGATAACTTAATGTTCAATATCTCTATCTGGTCTGATCAATCATACTCTCAATTGGTCTAAGAAACTAGTGCTTTGTTATTTGAAGAACTTGACTTATCTCCCTTTGCTTCAACCTCGACTGTCACCATCTTCTTGCCACTGTCATTTTGGTTTGACTTTCCTTCAGTAATTCCCTTGCAAAGTGGCCTGGTTTATCACAGTTGTAACATATTAAGTTTATCTTCTCAAATCCAATCTTGCTTAAGTTGCTTACACCAAACATCTTTCTCACTATTCTCCTAGCAAAATTTTTATCCCTGCACGCCACCATTGTCGTCTGGTATTTAATGTCATTTTCTTTAACATCATTTGGATTGACTTGTTCCAAGTCATCAACCAAGATGTTGGGTGCACTCAGTTTTCTAGCCATCAATGATTCATAGCTATTCATAAAACTTGTGAATAGAGCCAGATGTTCTTCAACAATTTGAATCATTTGCTTGGATGGGTTGGAGTTGACAACAAAAGCTTGTTAAGTGGATTGTGATGATTGACTGTAGGGACTTAGAGAAAATTGGTTTGGATTAGGAACATGGAACTGAGGAATGAATGTCTTTTTGACTTAGGGTTGACTATGCGCTGATTGTTGTTGTTGACACATTTGAGAGTAGCTGACATAGTAATTGGGATTATTAACCATCTTCGTACATAGTGCAGAGGCTTTAGCTCCCATGGTGTTTAGATGATTTGCAGCTCTCTATTTGTCATCAATCTCATATGATATAATAATAGAGATCAACTCACTCAGAGACAAGGTATACAGGTCTTTTGTTCTCTTGATTATAGTGCAGTTGTTATTCCAGTTGTATGGTAAGGAATTTAACACCTTCTTATTAACAACTATATTTTCCAGTATAATTCCTACACTCTTCATTTTGGTGACCAGATTAACAAATCTAGGCATTTGAGCCTCTAACGTCTCATCCAGCACATGGTTAAACATGTTGAACTATTGGTTCAACATATCTTTACAACTTTCCCTCATGTCTTTGTTTCCCATGATCTATTCCTCCATCGCAACCCATAGAACCTTAGCTCCTCTAACCTCCTTGAACTTCTATGATATCTCAGGAGTGAGTGCCATGGTAATTGCAGCATAGGCTTTGTCATCGAGTTCAAGTTTCTTCTTATCCTTTTCATCCATAGATGTTCAGGTTTAGGTACCAGCTATCCCTTGTCATTGTTATACACAGAAATGTATAGTCCGTACTTGATTTACCGCAACATCGGGGTTCCGTGTATATGACATGGTTTTCGAATATGTAAATCCAATATGGATAATCATCTTCGCTGAGAAGTCTTGGAGGTTTGGTGCTTGTGCCAATCTCATTGTCAAGGTTTAGTGTAGCAGTGATGTTCTTTAGATTTGCCATTTCTGAAACTCGAGAATTAAACATTTAAAAAAATTCTTGAAACTTGAATTTCTCACACGAACAATTTTCACAGAAACTTTTTGCACGAACTTGTCACACAAACTTTTCACGCGTAGAGTTTTGTAATTGAATTTTGCGAAGGATGAACTTTTCACGTGGAGAATCTTTTTCTAACAAACTTTTGCGAATAGTGTACCTCTCGCTTGAACCAAGACTTTTCCTGTGCAAAAACTATCTTTTTGCTCATTCAATTTCGTGTAATTTCAAAGTTCGCAACTTCAATTTTCGCACCAATTTGTCCAAAATCAAGTTATTAAGATTCAAATTAGTGATTTAGGTTTAATTTTAATCCTAATTGTCTCTAAATTGATTCAATAAACTCAATTAACCAAGTAAAATCCATCACAACTTCAATCGAATGAGTTTCAACTCTTGACATCTCCAATTATGATCATAAACAACAGAAATCAAGTAATCTTCAAAAGGAAATCAAAATCATAGCTCAAGAATACTTCAAAACTCTTCAATCTTAAACCCAATCGATCTAGAGCATACCAAGGTCTGATACCAATTATAAGGATCAATAATGGCTCAACAAATCGATATCGTTTAGAGAATGTGGAATGTAATCGCTCACGGTAATAAGATTGAATGAGTAGAAGACATTATCAATAGATTTCAAACATAAATGTAAATAAGATTCAGTGATCACTCTGTGATTTGAAACTATTACAATAGAGTAAGAAATCAGTAAATGAGAAGAGCTTACTAAATTACATCAAAAACTAGCTATTTATACTAAACATTATAGTTCTCGTGCGAATCTAAGTTCTCGTGCGAATCTAAGTTCTCGTGCGAAATGTAAGTTCTCATGCGGATACTTTAACTTCTCGCACGCTTGATCTTGATCATCTTCATTTGATTTCTCGAGCCTCTAAGTTCAATCCGTAAAGGTAACGTAATATTTTCTCAGTGGTAATGTAAAACTGTAAATTTCTTTACATAAAAACATAATTCCTTTTTTTTGCACTACCCGTAAAAATTTGAGGGGTAGCGGAGGCTAACCCTCCCCCTAATGTATATCCTCCCCTGTATGTGTACATGTGCGGGCATGTGTGTGTGGCGATATGTTGTGTGTGTGTGAAACAGGTCGAGGACAAGTGTGACATCCGATAATTTTCCGTTACCAAACTATGTTAGTTCCGTTAGTTCTATTAGGTCACACGTGTCGTGAGCACACATTAGTTGTCGTTGAATGTTGATGACTAAAAAAATAATTAACAATGATAAACTAATAATAATTTAATCAATAATGTGATTATTGTATTATACTTATGTGTTTACGCGATTTAAATATTAATTGTAAATTTTATCGCGTACCGTGGAAACGTGTGTATTTAATCCGTATGCTTTGTATTTGATAAAGGTAAAACATATAATTGTTACTATTAGTTTATATGTTTATTATTTTAGTTAGAAACCTTTTAAAAAAGAGTTTAAAGCTTAGTTTTTATTAAAATATAAATTATAAGGGTTTAAATGGTAATTATAATTAATTAATTAAAACAAAACAAAACCCAAGCCTAATTCCCTCCCCTTTGCAGCCGATCTTCACCCACACACACACCCAATACGATTTCAGCCAAGAACACCCACAAAGCATTGGTTTTGATTCGATTTCAAGTGTACAACAAGTTAGAAACATCAATTACAAGCCATTACACGTTTAAAGGTTAGAGTTTTACATATTTTTCATGTGTTTTTGATGTGGGCCGAAACCCTAAGTCAATTTTGATGATGAATGTCGAATTCTTTGTTGTTTGATGATGTTGTAATGTTAGTTAGGTTATATTGATGATAGTTTACGTCGATTACGCAAGAAAGCTATGATTTTGATGTGTTGTTCATAGGTTACTAATAGTAAATTTATTTGCATGAATATGGTGATTAGATGATGAATTGCTATTGTAAATGGGTTTGTGATGATATATGGATGTTAGATTGATGATATGAATGCTATAAACCTAAGAATGAATGTTGTAGTTCATAGATTACCAAAAGTAGAAACTTTTGTTCATGAAGATTGATGAATTATGATGATTAGATGTTGTTGATCATGTCTAGATATTGATATAAGCTTGAATTGGTATATTGTTAATGAATTCATGAATGTATTGAGTTTTTGATAAGTTTTGGGATGTGCTTTCCCAAAAGGGAAACTTTAATTGCACAAAGTCTTGAAGATGATGATTTGAGCATGTTTGGGACATTAGGATCATGCTAGTATGTTGGTGGATGATTTCTAATGTGGTTGAATGCGTTGTTTGGGTTGTATGAATATTTATTGGGTTAGTTGGAATTTTGGTCTGTTTGTGGGAATTCATGGAAATGGGTCATATGGGTAGATTGGGACTAGTGTTGGTTTGTGGTTGATCATGATTGAATATTTTGGATGATTATTGAGATTCGCATGACTTGTATGGAAATCTAATTGTATGATAATCATGTGTGATGTATTGATATGTTTGATTAAATGGAATTTCACCTATAATGTCACCAACGGGTCAACTTGGTCAAGTGTGTTTTGTCTTTCAAAAACCTTGAGTTCTTTGGTTTGCAGAGCACTTAAAGTTTCATTATGATTTATGTGTACACATACTTATGTACTAGTGTGTTCTATGTGACCTCTAAGGGTTGTGTATCCATTCTTTCTTTCAAGTTAAGCCTTAAGTAATTTCCAACGCACATCAGGTAAGTTCATGCCCCACTCTTCTTACATACTCTCCTTTGCGGGAGATAGCATACTGGCTTTTACAAATGCTTTATTTATATGAGTTGTGTATAGTATAATATAGTGCTGATTACCATGGAAAGTCCTAACACTTTTGGATTGTTAATAATGATTTAGCGGGAAATTTTGGGTAGTACTATTAGGTCTGACGAGCCCCACCTGTGCGACTCGAGGTCAAACGGGGGCAATATTGTCCTAATGAACATTGTCACGACCTGGTAAGTCGTGGCAGGAGGCAACAAACATAACACAGTCAGCTTCAATCGTGAAATCACTATGATTATTACTTTTTGTTTATAGACTAGCTATCTATTACAATACACCTCTTATATTTTGCAACTATCACTGATTTATTGTTTAACGCAAACTCTTGAACTCATCAACCATTATGTTGACTCTTTTAGTATGCTATTCTCAGATTAAGGTTTGTCATTGCACAGGAGCACGTTGCACGGGTCAGCATCATGATGTTAGTCAGCATGTTATGAAACAGTGTTTGATTGTGTTTGTTTAAACCCCTATGTTTTAGTGTTGCACAATATCTGGGCGCGTATGTTTACGCATTTTAAATCATGTTACATTATTTTAGGTATTTCTGGTTATTTAAACGCTTCCGCAGTAATTAAAGTTAAACTCTGATTTTGAATGTTAGTTCATATAAAGTCGTTCTGAGTAACTAATGACTGAGATCCTGGTATGTCACGCGCCTCACGGTAAAATCCCACACGCGGATTTTGATTGTGTGACAACAAGAGCTGAAGGCTACCATGAGATCGGTGATAGTTGTGTGTCTGTGGTAGGGTTAGCAGTGTCGGTGTAGGTGTGGTGATCGTATGCATGTGTGTGTGTGAACCTTACCATGCGTCTGTATGCTATAGTGTGTGGGTGTGAGTCTATAGGTGTGATGTGTGCTTAAGGCCTAACTATGAGGGGTATAAGTATGTGTGGGTGTTGACTGGTATGTATATCGTGTATATAGTCGGGTGTGTGTGTGTTTGGTGATATATATATATATATATACATATGGGGTGTGTGTGTTAGAATATATATTTATATAGCGAGTATGGTATTGTGTATGATCAAGTATAAGTGTATATATGTGAGTATATTTATATTTCGTATGGGTATTACGTGTGTAAGTTAAGTATATTTATATGTCGTGGGGGTTGTGGTAAAAAGTTACATACATATATATATGTATATGTTAAAAATAAAAGAGTAAATACATATATGCACGTGTTAATCATATGAATTAATGAATTATTATTATATAAATAAATATATACTTGTGAGTGAGTTGGTGAGAAACACGGACCGACCCGAATAAGAT
Source organism: Flaveria floridana (assembly GCA_018326465.1). NCBI lineage: Eukaryota > Viridiplantae > Streptophyta > Magnoliopsida > Asterales > Asteraceae > Flaveria > Flaveria floridana. The sequence continues at coordinate 19,196 of BJCO01464483.1, read as the reverse complement.
TGGATGTATTATAACGTTTATTAGACATGTTACAAGTCCGATTATATATTATTATAGGTGTCTGATTTCTTGGTTTTACGCACGTTCTAGAAGCCTTTTTCTAATTTCATTATTTTCGTATCAAATCATGATGAGTTCCATGACCCCGTTTAAATTACAATTAATTATAAAGCCTACGGGGGAATGTATGCTGAACATTTTTCTTGTTGTGAAATCAATTATTCTTTTGGGACTGTTGTATAACTATTTTGTGAGTCTATATCAATGCATGCATAAGTTTTCTATGTGATTATTCATTCACAACTATTTAACTCTGATGTTAGAGCCAACAGTCAAGTATTGATAGTACTATTGAGTTTTCACTCCTACCCTTGCTTGTTAGTATACCAGTTAGGACTAACAGTGGTCATGACAGGACCTTAGGGTAAATATGTTTAGACAAGATATGTGTGTACGTCGTAGGCTTAGTTGCAAAGCTCATGATTACATGTGATATTGCTTTTTTATAATTGTATACATGTATATCCTACAAACTTCTACACAACATCAATTTTTATTAATTATTTAAAACCTGCAAACTCACCAACCATGTGTTGACTTTTTAAGCAAATCTTTTTAGGTAACAATAATCATTGATGATAGCTATAGTTAATGTCTTATAGATGACCCTAAGGATTTCATTATTGATTTGTCTAGTGTTTCAAACAATTGTGTCTCATTTTATGCTTATCATATTTGGGTGTGTTTTACCTTTACTTGTTCTCAGGTTGTGGGATTAAAGTTGGTTGTACTTGTTTAATTATGTTTGTCGTGGAAGTGACTAATCATGACATAAGTCTCCATTTGTGTCTGGTGATTTCAATACCAGTTGGTTTTCATCATTTAATGCATTTCTATTAACTATCAATATGTTATGAGTATCCCGTCCCTTACATCCTCGTGTTTCAGCTTAATCGAGGGTGTGACACTGAGAAATTTAAGATACTCTAGATAGCATCATGGTCCAAGCTTGATATTATAGTCAACATTAACAAGAAACTATAATCGATAATAATAATATGGAAGTAAGATATGAAACTTTAAAGGTAGGAGTTGTATATGTAAATAACATGTGTGGGGTCCATATCACCACTAGGAAATTTAATGTAGCCACCACAATCATCAAGATTTTATTCTTAAATGAATTGGAAAATTGAAGTTTTATAGTTGTTATATTCAAAACAAACTAGTATATCCCACTCAAAAGCAGGATCTGGGAGAGGTAGGTGGTGACGAGTCTTTCTTCTATCCAGATAGGTAGAGAGACCGCTTCCAAAGAGACCCCCGACTCGATTGAAATTGCATAAAACCGGTAGTCTTCACTGGTTTGTGTACTTCTTGTTCAAACAAAAAAGCAACAATTATTTTCAGCTTCATATAAACTTCATTATATATGATAAGCATTTATAGCTGACTAATTATCATTAAAATTGATAGGGGGTACCTTTATCGTTGGCATATCCATTCCATTTACCAGATGTATAATTCCATTCCCCAGCCATGTTCTCATCTTTTTATTAGTAATATTTAGCAGCATATAACCTGAATTTGAAAAAATATAACGTTGATCATAGTTCTACTATAAACATCAATAATGACGACTATATGTATAATAGAAATCTATGTCTGAACATATCAAATATTCATGTTAAAATTCGTTCAATCTCTGGATAGTTTCGAAACTACTTTAATCTAACAATCTCGAATGTGGTGTCAATTAATCTAATCTATCAACTACAATTTACATATCGAAGAAGCATGTAAACTACACAGATTAGATTTAATCATCGAAGGCAAATAAGACAAATACCAGATTATACCTGTTCAATTTAACAAACCTAAACTTCATCATAATATAGGATTCGTCCATGATCAAACACAATATTATTTTCATCTTTACATGTATAGGTATGAACATAATAACCAAAAACCTTGAAAATTGGTGCACAATAGACAAACCTCTGCCAAATCTTTGGGCATTGGAAAAGCTTCAAGCCATTCAATTTCAATCCCTTTTTCTCAAACCAAAAAATAATCTCTCCTACCCACCACAACCCCATCAAAAACTATTAATCCTCAAAATTCATCAACAGTTATTAAATAAATATCAAAATATGAAAGAAATTACTTTGCTAATAAACATAAAGTGAAGCTTACAAGTCCTCTTTGAACACCATTCGGTTTAATAGTGGTGGTGGGTAGTGGAATCAGAAAATTTAGGTGAGGATAAGTGGTACTGTATATGTTAAATATGATAATCCCATTGAAGATAATATTGAAATCAACATATGTAGGTTTTCGGGTTTTTGGCACCACAAAAACAATACAAATCAAATACTGACCATTTAGAATTATGGTTTAATTGCTAGAAACGATTAGAACTTCAAGCAGCTATTTCCATTGATCAGGTTGCTTTCAAAAGAAGATCAAGAAAAGTAAACTTGATGATGATGATTGTTTATTGAGAAATTATGTTAAAGGAGAAGAAGATGTTAAAATAGGGTTTGTGGTGATGGCGATGAAAAATCCAGATTATGTTCCAAAGTGAAATGGAATGTTAGAAATGCGGGTTATAAATTTAGATCTTTAGGTCACGTGATTGTACATTTGGGTTATTTGGGGTTGGGCAGGAAAATTGATGTGACATTATTGTGGGAATGTCTTATGTCAAAAGGTGTAAAGGATTGTTAAGATTGATTCCATGATGTCTACTCTTGATTGACTTATACTATAGTCATAAATACGCAACAAATACAACGAGCTAAATACACATTCAAACATCTGAGTGATTTGAAGTAGTAAAATTATACCAAAGAAGTATGTGGGAAAAAGCCCATTATTTAAATATTAACACAACCTAAACTAAACACGATACATCATGGATGTTGTTAGTTTCTCCTTGTGTTCCTTAGTGGCCTTACCCATCTGTTATTCCTTATTCTGATTGATTTAATGAGCCAATCACTATACCTTACACAAAGTAAGTTCCCCCAAACAACTCCAATCACCAACCCAGTTCCGACGCCCAAGAATATCATGATCCAATCAGTTTTGTTACTTGGGAGCAAAGACTCGTACTCATTGTTTGTTGGAGTAAGTGTCGGTTTCATTGAAGTTTGGCATTTCTTAGATAAAGGTACTCCACACAACCCAAGATTGCCCATGTAGGAGTTGTTCTCAAATGTATCGAACTGTTTTCCATGCAGTATGGCCCCGTGAAGATGGTTGAACGATACATTAAAGACTTCAAGGAACGACAGTTGCAACAATTCGTGGGGAATTTCTCCAGATATCTTGTTTCTTGAGAGATCCAATGATTCAAGATTCTTTAAGTTTCCCAAAGATGGCAAGACATGACCAGTGAGATGGTTATGTGAAAGATTAATAGAATGAAGCCCATGAAGATTATATAGTGATTCTGGGATGTGCCCTTCAAAATTGTTACAAGAGAGATCGATGGTTGAAAAGCTGTTTAAAATATGAATGTAGTCTGTCTGGACACCTTTATTTGTTAACGACATTGAATATTGAACCTCAAAATACACCCCTTGCTTTGTATACGCTGTTTCCATTATAGATGATTTTTCAACATCAAATGATTTCATTGCATTCCATGTTTGAAAGAAGTTCTTTGGCAATTGACCACTAAAACCATTGCTGGAAAGGTCTATTATCCGTAACCTGAGAAATGGTGAGCAAGTAGTAACCGGACTTTGAATTGCACCAACAAATTTGTTGGACCGCAAAATGAGAACTTTTAGTTTCACAAGAGTACCGAACCAGAATGGAAAGATGTCTTCAAAAGAGTTACCTCCAAGATTGAGAAATTCTAAATTGGTACAATTAGCCAACGATTTTGACAACTGACCTGTAAATTGATTTTCGCTCAAGTCAATCCTCCTAATCAAACAACCATGCGTTAGATTATGCATCATTGGGCCATGAAAGTTATTTTGTTTTAGATCCAGATCCAACAACAAATTGCTTAAGTTGCCTAAACATGGAGGAAGGGTTCCAGACATGTTGTTTGAAGACAAATCTAACACAAGAAGGGATTTAACTTCACATATCAATGGTGGTATTTCTCCAAATAGATTATTGTTTGAGAAATGATAAACGATCATGGTTAGTGGTGGAATTGGAAGTTGTCCTTGTAGCTGATTGTACTTAATGCTGAAATATTCCAAACGAACCCAGGGGAGAATAGTGTGTTGCCCTTCAAATCCACTGATGGAGTTGTATGAAAGATCAAGAATTTGTAATGTTTCTTTGGTATTCTTCAAAATCCACTTTGGTATGAGGCCTTCAATTTTGTTATGAGTAAGATCTAAGAAAGACAATTTCTTTTGGAGGCGCAAAAAGGAAGGGAATTCTATCAAGTTGCATGATGAGAGTCCTAGGCCTTTCAGATTCGGTAAGAGTGCCACACTGGTGTGGTTATTGGTGTCAAGAATTGATATTCTGTTGTATCCTAAATATAACATTTTAAGTTTGGTGAGCCCAACAAACGTATCTAGGTTTGGTATGCTGCTAAAATTGTTCTCCTCTAGGTTGAGATACTCAAGACTTTTGAAATTGGAAAAGGAGCTTGAAATCTGTCCTTGCAATTGATTTCTATAGAAGTCTATCATAATTAATTGTGTAAGGTTCATAAATGAAGATGGGATGTGACCTGGAATAAGAGTGTCCATCATTATGACAATACGAAGATTGGTTAAGTTTGCAAGAGAGGGTAGAATCTCACCATATATGTTCACACAAACCAGATACAAATCTTCAAGTTTACTCATTTTTCCAATCCAATCGTGCGTGTGTTCCTTCTCACACACTTCCAACCTAACCGCGTTTGAAGGACGTCTTGGCATATAAGGAACCATGCCCATGTGCTCATTTTGACCGAGAGCCAAGGACGTGAGTCGTGTCATGTTAGTGAGTGAACGTGGGATGCATCCTGAAAAATAGCTATCACAAAGGGACAAGAATACCAAATGATTTAGCCTGCCTATGGATTCTGGTATACTCCCAGCAAAACTTGTGACAGTTAGATCTAGATGCTCAAGTAAAGTGTTGTTTTGAAATTCAGGTAAGGCACCAGTGAGGCTAGGATTATTAGCTATGCTAAGAAATTTAAGCTTCGGTAAGTGAAATATAATGGATGGAAATTCATCTCTAAGCCAACAACCTTCAAGATCGATTGACCTTAAGCTAGAAATATTAGCCAAGAAAGGAGGTACGAATGAGCTAATGTCAACCCCTGAGAGATCGAGTTCTTCAAGTCTAGTCAGGTTTTGCAGCAAATACTCGAGGCTAGGACTTTGAGTCTTTAGTGTATTTGTTGATAGATCTAACAAAGTCAACTGGATCAAGTGTGAGATTTGAATGGGGATTTGGCCGCTAAAGCTAGAATTAGATAGATCAAGGCTTCTCAATTGCTTCAGATTGGCAATCTCAGATGGGATTTGTGACTCAACAAAGTCATTCGTCGAGAGATTGAGCATCCGAAGATGAACAAGGTTGAAGAGGGAACTATTGGACTTGATAGGTCCATGGAGAGAGCTTTGGCTCAAATCAAGCCCAATCACATGGCTAATGTTGCTACACACAACACCATCCCACAAACAACAATCAGAAATATGATCCGATGTGTTGCTTGCGATCTTCCTCCAAGAATCAAGCTTTTGAAACCCTACAACATCGAATGAAGAATAAGGTTGATGCGAAATGCTTTGCTTAAACTCAAACAAAGCTAGACACTCTTCATTATGGCTTACTATCGATGCTGTACATGTGTGAATGATTAATAAGTATATGAAGGAAATGGTTTGCATGAAGCTGAAAGCCATAAAGCTAGAGAAGTAGTTTTATTTAACTTGATTGTTTGTGCAAGTACAAATATTAGTTATATAATGGGAGCATTTTGCATATATAACATACGATCGTAACAAGATAAGAAATGAACGAAGATTATTTAGTGTTAATATACTCTAGATTGGATTTAATTTTAGATGTTATTTATTTATTTTATTTATTTTTTTGTGGTTATAATAATTTGGTGGATAGATTGCAAGACTTCTTCCTCTTGGTCTTTAAAGACTTCTTCATCTTGGTCTTTAAAGACTTCTTCCTCTTGGTCTTTATACGCGTATTCATTAAAGCAAATTATTCTTTGCCATATGCCCTCTCTTGATATTTTTTTGCCCAAAAATTACGTTTGAATATATAACACATGGTTATTCTATTTGATTGGTACATTTGTAAGTAACTAAACTCACAAATGATTCTTCCCTTAGTGGTCATGAGTTCCAACTAAACTCGCGCTCACAGGAGCATCGCGGCGTCCCCGTACGCGTGTAACGTGATATAATATTGTGATTTTCTTAATTAGATGTAAATAACTAGTAGAAGACCACACACGTTGCGATGGAAATTTTAAATGTAACACATAAACTAATCTATATGTAATTACACTACTTGGTTTTAAGTAAAATTTACATCATGTTGATGTTTAGAATTACATAAAATATTATGTATCAAATGTTATTAAAAAGAGAAAATAAACTAAACTAGAAATAGAAAAGATAAAAGTATATAATGCACGTAACCTATTAGAAAAACTAAACTAAAAATAAAAAAATAATAGTAACATCATATCGTTCGATCGCTTTTGACCGTCTACAACATTGTTCTGAAACTTAAATTAACACTGCCATACATCCAAACATGTACTCACTACACACCCAAAGTTTTCTTATAAAATTTTGACAAGACCATTCGTATTATGAACAACCTTGCGATAAACAAAACTTGTTTAAGCAAAACATACAACATAGCTTAAATTTAACACAAATCACTCATATGTGAAAACATTTCAAAGATATTGAAATTAATCAAGTATAGAACTTGATGAGTCCAATTCTTCTTTTCGCTGACTCGCTACCATGAGTTGATCACCCTACCCTTCCACCTTAACAATCTGTCATCAGTCATATGACATCATCATACCATTAATCTCAATTAGTGTTGTAAAACTCGGCCTAGGTGGCCGAGTACTCAATGAGAACTTGGTATTCGGAAGTATGTCGAGATACTTTTCTTCACAGTCAACCTTACTCGGAATCGGTTAAACTCGAAGCAACTCAGTCCCACTTGATCCAACTCCCCTACTTGGCCCAACTCCGGTCAATTCAATTAAGTTGAATTTTTGTTGTTTTTTTGTCGATTTTCCTTATTTTTCACTGATTCTTGTTATATTTCCATTGTTTTTCATTAATATACTTTGAAAGATAAGTATTAAATCATTACTATGCGTATACATATTAAAATAACGAATATCATATTTTAAAATAATATAGTATTTAAACATATTCTTTTAATATATATATATATATATATATATATATTGATTTTCACTTATTTTGTTATAAACATTAGTAAACTAATGATATTTGTTTTTTGACTCTATATAATTTCTACAAAATTAATTTCTTTATAATTTACTATGTCCGAGTACTCACCGAGTACTCCCCGTCTAGGCCGAGTACTCGTAAATAATCACACAAGGAATGGGTTGGAGGGGTAGATTTGGAAATAGCCTATAATTGTTGACTTTATTCAAATTCCCCTAATTTTTTTAAAAACATATAAATTTTTTATGCACACATTATTTTTAAAAAAATTACACTATAAAATCGAGCATTTTATCCTCTTTATATGAGTATAGTATTGTTATATTTTTTATTAAAAAAATCAATATTTGTTTAAAAATGTTTATATGTTGTACGTTTGTGTCATTATTAACTTGCGTAATTATGAAATAACTTACGTAATTATTCATATAACTTGCGCAATTATTATTTATAACTTGCCTGATTTTAACTTGCATAATTATGAATATAACTTGTGTAATTATTAATATAAGTTGCGTAATTATCTACCTTATATGCGTACTGGTGGCGCAGACGAAATTACTCTTCTTCCAAAAGACACGTGTCACGCCCTGGTGACTTCGTACGCTTCGCACAAAAATCATACTTTGTACAGTAACCGACTCCTATATATGTATATATATGTATATATAAAGGATGGTTTTTGCAGGACCGGTGAATGGGGTCAATGCAACATTTTCACAATGGTTGGAGAGACTTAGAATACTTAATAGATCAAACAGGAAACCGGCTTAAAGTGAAACAAAGACCACAAGTAAAGAACAGAACAAGAAGACAATAAGATGATTTTAAAGAATGTTGTATATTTCTCTCAAGTTCTTTTACAAAGTGTTACAAAGCTTTGTTCTAATAATAAGTACTTGAGATAGTTTATACAACATCCTACAACCGGTCGTATTTTAAAGGCCAGCTGGAAACACTAATATAGACAACAAGATCAATGTAAAGTCAAAAGGCAAATTGTTTTTTGGCTAGTGACTATGACATGCCATTGTTCACATCCTTATCTAATACAAGAAGGATAAAAGTACAAAGTATGGACTTTTCACCAACTTGTATAAGTTGGTGAGTCTTCAAAGATGGCAACAAAAAGTGGTTCAACTTTTATAAAAATGAGTCAGAGAATGCATGTCTTCTGTCTTTGGAAGAAATCAATCTCTTGGCCTCGTAAGACTTTATCTTAAAGCTTCGAAAAACTGCATCTTTGGCTTTGGAAGAAATGATATTTTGGCTTCGGAAGATTTAATACTTAGTGTATTTTATTGAGTTGTATCAAATCTTCTGAAGCAACTTCCTTGTACTTCGCATGTGCATGTTGATAGCTCTTTGGTTGCATCAGCCTCTAAATATAATCCTTATAAACTCCCCCTAGGCTGATGCTACCAAAACTAAAGTAGAACTTTGAATCTTGATCTCCATCTATTGACAGTCCTTATTAGAATCAAGACCGTTCCTTTCATCATCAGTTGGTCAGAATTCCTCAGACTTTTAAAGTACCTTCTCATGTCATAGACATCATGCAGAGCAAGGTCAAGTATGTTTTATTAGAAGTACATATCTTAACCCCCTTGATCTCAAGTGACATACCATTTGTCTGGGTTAGTAGCAAATGCCCAAGACAGGATCGGTCTCTTAGCACCAAGAGGTCCTATAATAAGTGAAGTTGGTTGAGCAGCCTCTTCTTGACCACCCTTTGGATGTTCTAACTCATCCTAAGGTGTAGACGTGGATTACTTGAACTTTTTCTTCTTCTTCTTCTTGTCCCTTTGAATGGCCATCCTCTTTCTCTTTCTATACTTTAACTGAGAAGGCTGGTCTTGAGTACTAGATGTTCCTTCTTTGTCCTTCTCAGTTAGGTCCTTTCCTTCATAGGTTTAGAAGGAGAACGATCAGGTGCCTGTTATGGGTCAGAAGATGAAGTTTACTAAGATGCATCACTAGGGTTGAGTTGTCTCTTATGGTTCAACCTTGACCTCGGCTTTAGGTGCAGCCTGACTTGGTGTAGAATGTAAGTCAACCAGCTCACCTTTCTTGATCTTTTGCTTGATCACTCTAATGTGCTCATCCATGGTGGATAAAGACATTGGACCAAGTCTTCTTCCGGAGAACCCATACAGCTTCAAGAAGTTCACCATATTTAGAAGCAACTCTACAGACTTAGCTTCCTTCCTCTCTTTTGACACCTCAATTTCAGCCAGTTTATTTAGTTCACGCAAGGGAATAGAGATGATTTCATCTAGATTGTAGTTCCTAGACCCCAAGTAGTTCAATTTGGCTGCCCTCAACTTATCCTTCTAAGTGTTTGGCATGAGGGCAGGCCTGATTATGGCTTGCATAAAGCCAGTTGTGTCACTTAAACTGTTTTCTCTTTCCTTCCTCTTTCTCTCAGAGGCCATAATCCTCTTCCCTTTGTCAGGAGAGAGCTTTAGCCTTCATTACTTGGTATAGCACTTGACATCTGGCCAGAGAGAGGTTGTGAGATACCTTCACCAGCTGGTGCGTCACTGAGGGTACTGGTGCTGAAGCAGTTCCTGTCTCAAGGTTCACAGGTTCAACAACTTGTCCTTCAACCAATGTTTCCCTTCGAAGCTAATCTTACGATCTGCCTCAATATCCAGTTGACTAATAGTTTTACCTGCTAGCCTCTGTCTATATAATTTGGATCTCCTTATGAACTCTTCAAGCACCTTTTCTTGAATCCTCTCAGTCAACCTTTCAGCTTGCATGTTATTACTTGGGTTAGCAAGTGGCAGGTCAACTATAGGAAAACTCTCATAGTATCTCAGGTTTTGGAAACTGAAGACTTTTTGTTGTCCCTGAGATCTAGAAAGTATTAGGGCTCTTCTATCAGTATCATATCTCCATCCTACTATTGGATTTTCAGCAGGATAGGATGGGGTAAACATAGCCTTGGTATGCCCTACTCAAATAGACTTTGAATCAGGGCATCCACATTAATATGGCCCTAAGTAGGTTGTTGAGTATGGACAACTACAGGCGAGGGTGGTGAGTCCTCTATGTCCATACTCTAGGCAGAACTTCCAGGTTCTGTGATTATAGGTAGGACTTTCTCCCCCTTTTTGGTAGTGTCACCCTCTTGCACAGGGGAGCTAAGGGTTAGGGCCACCACATCCATAGGTCTTATGAACCTGGTTGAGTTTGCCTGGCAGGTCTTCCAGTTAACTTGCCCTTGAAAGCGGTGATCTTAAGTTGCTTATCAATAACCTGTCTTTGTATGTAGCCACCAAATATTCCATGTGACTTACCTTTGAAACTAATAGGTGCATGTTTTGATAGTTTTAGCACCTTTAGTTGCAGACCCGCCTGATTTTCATCACAAGAATCATGGGGGAATGAGAGAATAGGATCAAAGTCTTCTTACTCACCACCATCTATGAGTTCTTGGTTGCTGGATTTCCCCTGCATCATGATAGCTTTAAGAGAAGTGTCAATGGGCTAGGTTGCCATGGTTGAGGTCTAAATAATGTAATCACTTATAGAAGTAAAAGCCTCTTCTATATGGACATCCTGAACATACTCTGGGAAGTCCACCCTAGTTAAGGGTATATGATGTGGGCTGACATGGATGATTCAGGAGCACTCATCTCTCCTTAAGCAGGGTAGGAGAAGGCTCATGGTTCTCACTAAATCCCATATCCTTATCATCATAGAATTAGAGGTAAGGGATGGGTTGGTTCAACTCTAATGACTAGGGATGGTAGCTTTCCCCTGAAAGCTGATCACTTGAGTTTTGAGACTCAGAGTGATGGCTTAAGGCTTGGGCAATAAGCTCATCAGGCTGAGCATGAGAAACCTTAAAACTGATCAATAAAGTAAAGGGAGTGGCCTGCTCCTCAAAGGAAGTGGGATCTATGGTTTTATTTCCTCCTGCGTGGGTGGTTGTATCGGGACCTACTCAATCTGAATAGATTTAGAAGGGGTTCGTTTGGATTTTCTTATATAGGTGATGGTTATTTGTGTCTATGTGGGTGGTGGAGATGTAAAAGGTGTGGGTTCAACATTGGTTGGTGCTGCCAAGTTGTCACCTTGAACAATGAGCTCTAACATGTTTAGGACCAAGGTTGTTTCTACCCCTGAGAAGTCAACAGTGGTCTTTCTCATGATTTTAAAGATGTAGGGATTTATCTATCCCAATTTAAGAGTAGTACATGTTCCTCTTAACTATGATCCCAGTTCACAGTTAAGAATGTGTTGAACATATTTAGGTAAGGAGTCCAAGTTTGCAAAAAAAATTGTACAGACAAACTGGGAGTACTTGAACTTGACCCCTTGAACCAGTCTATGGACTATGTAGGATAAGTCCTTAGGAATCTGGTCCTATCCTTTATATTTGTTAGATAAAGAGTGAATAATAACATGGAGGAGATACTTAAACTGGTAGGAGACCTTACCCTTGTTGAAGGTTCTGACTGTAAAGTCCCTTTCATATCCTATCTACCGGAATGACTCATTAATAGCAGATTTGGGGAAGGACAACTCGCCTTTTTCAACATCCAGCCTTAGATGTGAGTTGATTATGGCTGAGATGATGAAAACTATCCTCCCCTGCATCGTGGCATATAATGCCTTCTCACCATCCGAGATTACCTCTTGGCAGGTCCTCCAGAACTCAAGGAATTGTTCTTCATACAATAGAGGGTGTATTGTGAGTGCGGTGAGCTAGTTTTATTAAGAAATAAAGCGGCAAAGATCTGAGGAACCTGGATCTTTCTCATATGATAATAGAGCAACTTGATTATGTTGCTTGTGAAGTTGCATTGAAAAATCCGTTTGGTTTCGGGGTTCAGGGTTGGCCATTTAAGAAAGTTTTGGTGTAAAGAAAGCTAAGAACAAAGAGGGTTTATGGGTGAATTTAGGGTTAGAACTTTTGCACATGAAGAGCAATAAGAAAGATGGGGAACCTGCATAAGGATATTTATATGGTAGGATTTGAGACAAAGTTAATGCTAAAGAATAAACTTTGAAATCCGGATGTCGGTCCTACCTCTAAAAAAGTGCCCAAAAAGGTAGTTTTCTTGGAAGTCAAAAATCTTCTGAAGGTAATTTGTCTTCGAAAGTTTTGAGAAAACTTCTGAAGCGAATTTGTCTTCGAAAGATATTTATTAGATTGATAAAAAATTGCTTCGAAAGAAAAATACTTAGAGTATTTTACTTCCGAGATATATTTGATTTTGGTAGATATTAAACGTAACAAGTTTTATTCAAAGGATGAATAAAGCTTTCGAGACTTAATTGCTCTCGGAAGAAAATTGTCCTTTAAAACATACAAGTACTTAAGAGCATATTTAAGCTTCGAAAAATATATTAGAATTTCTTCTGATGGTAAATTTATTAGTAATTAGTTATTAGTTTTTTGAAGACATAATTTTCTTCTGAAGTCAACTTAATGTCTTCCGAAAGAAAATAAATCTTAAATTTTTAAAATTTTAAGAAACATCATTTTAAAATTTTCTCCCAAGGTAAACTGGGCTTATATAGGTGATGATATAGATAATTTAAAACACACACATTTGAAAAATAATCTTGAAATTATTTTAAAAATTCTATTCAAAGTTAATCATCCCAATAGCTGATACAAGACACTTAAATTTCTATTAATCAAAACTTTTGTGAATAGATCAGCATATTGTTCATTTGTGTTAACTTTTACTAGTTTTATCAATTATTTTTCAAAATTATCTCTTATCAAATGATACCTGATGTTGATGTGCTTTGTCTTTGAGTGCTGTATAGGATTCTCTATAGTAGAGATAACACTTTTGTTGTCTATATGAATGGGAGTCTCTTTGAAATTGAATCCATAGTCCAGCATCGGATTCTGAATCCAAAGCACTTAAGCACAGCAGCTTGCAGCAGCAACGTATTCAGCTTTAGCAGTTGATGCAGACACACAGGATATTTTCTTGCATTTCCATTAGACTATCCCTCCACCAAAGAATTGACAACCCCTTAATGTAGACTTTGCAGTCATGTTGCGCTACCATAGTCCTATCTGTATATGAATACTGATTGAAGCTAGAATTCTTTGGATACCAAAGTCCCAGTTTGGGAACTCCTTTGAGGTGTCTAAGAATGCTCTTAACATCAACCAGGTATGACATCATGGAGTTTGCTTGATATCTTGCACAAATACATGTGGCAAACATGATATCAGGCCTACTACCTGTGAGGTACATAAGAGACCTAATCATAGCCCTGTAGAGATGTTCATCAACACACTCCCCCTCAAGATTAGATCCTAGAGAGTGGTTTCTGGCTATGGGTGTCTTAGCAACCTAACACTCAGTCAGATGAAATCTAGTAAGTATGTCTTCCACTACTTTGACTGGTTTATGAAGATGTCATTTTCAACCTGTTTCACTTGAATTTCTAGAAAGAAATTGAGTTCCCTAATGGTACTCATTTCAAATCTATTCTTCATCAGCTTCTTAAATAATTTGCAGAGCTTTGGATTAGTTGACCCAAAGATTATGTCATTTACGTAAACTTTAACCAGTATCAAGTCATTCCATGTTCCTTTAATGTAGAGTGTGCCATCAATAGTACCCCTCTTATAGCTATGCTGATCAAGATACTATGACAGCGTCTCATACCACTTCCTTGGATCTTGATGCTGCCCATAGAGAGCTTTGTCAAGCTTGCAGACATAATCAGGATGATCTGGGTCTGCAAAGCCAGGTGGTTGTTTGACATACGCATCCTCATCTATCATACCATATAAGAAGGCACACTCGACATCAAGTTGGTAGACCTTGAAATCCTTGGATGCAGCAAAAGCAAGGAATATCATAACAGCTTCAAGTCTTGCTACAGGATCAAAAACATTTATGTAGTCAATCCTTTCTTCTTGAGTGTACCCTTGAACAACTAGTCTTGCCTTATTCTTGGTGACAAGTCCACTATCATCTTTCTTATTCCTACCTATTAGTGTCTTCCCATGAGGAAGAGGGCATAGGTTTCAAACCTTTTATCTTTTAAGTTGAAGCTGCTCCTCCAACATTAGTTCAACTCAACTTCCATCCTTCAAAGCCTCATCAACCTTCTTTGGCTCAATCTGGGACAAGAAACAAGAGTATAGACAAAATTTTTTGTCATGGGTTTGTCCTCTTATTCTCATCCTTGTCTTAATATTTCCAATGATGTTTATGGAGGGATATGACTTATGGATTCTCAGTTGAGGAATCATAGCAAGTTGGTTGGATAGATCTAAATTGGTGAAATTCAAGTTTGGTGATTATCACCTACCACATTAGCATACTTATCAAGAGAAACTTGATCCAATGGGTGTTTGATATCATTGATGTTGTCTTCTATGGAGTGGTTATCAGCATCAAGAAATTATTGATCACTATCACCACCTCCATCTCCTCCTATATTGGAAATCTCTTCATTTGAGTTTTATGCCTTAGTGCTAGAATTGGTAGGTAACTCAGATGTATCAGCTGAAGAGTTTTTCATTGTTATGCTGACAGGATTTCCAAATGCAGGGTTTGTTGCCACTGAAGCTGAAGATATTTTATCACTTGGTCTTCTCAGCTTAAATCTTGGGTCAGGATCTCCTGTTAATAAGCTACCTGTAGATCCTAAAACATATTCATAAGATTTGTTAAAACAGTTGATAACTAAATCAAGATTAAATAGGCAATCAGGACCAGAAACTTTCACACTAGGTCTATGCTAATTGAAGGTCATATTGACTGACTCCTCAACTACTCTAGTTCTCAGATTGTATACTCTGTAAGCCTTAGCTTAGGAAGAGTATCTAATAAAGTGTCCATAATCAAATTTCTCAGTAAATTTGGCTATCATATCTTTGGTATTCAAGATGTTACAAGGACATCCAAATGATCTGAGGAAACCAACAAAAGGTCTCCTTTTATGCCATAGCTCATGAGGAGTCTTACCATAAGTCTTGACTACTAAAACTTTATTCTGCACATAGTAGGCAGTGTTGACTGCCTCTACCCAGAAGGTGATGGGTAGTTTAGACTCAGAGAACATGGTCCTTACAGACTCAATAAGTATCCTGTTTCTCCTCTCAGTAACACCATTTTGCTGAGGAATCCTGAAAGCACTATATTGTCTTGTAATACCTTTTTTATCATAAAATGTATCAAGGATTTAGTCCTTGAATTCAGTTCCTTGATCACATCTTATGATTTTGATCTTATGATCACATTGATTCTTAATTTTGAAAATGAAGTTCTTTAATATCTCAGGGGGTCTCATCCTTAGTTATAAGGAAGAATACCTAAGTGTATCTTGCGAAGTCATCTGTGATCATCAGGCAATATGAAGTCCTTCCTAAACTCAGTACACTGGTGGGGCCAAAAAGATCCATATTTAATAAGTGTATAGGAGTATTGATGGAGTCCTTTTTCTTTGGCTTGTAAGACACCTTGTGTTGTTTCCCTTTCAGGCATGCAACACAATGGTCATAACTTATAAACTCTTCTTTTGGCATTCTAGTTACAAAATCATTCTTAATTAATTTATTCATGTTTTTAAAGTTTACATGGCACATTGTTTTATGCGAAAGGAAAGACTCATCATTATTTGCTTTAGATAGAAAGCAAGAAATTTCTCCTGAAGGGGATATTTTTTGCCAATCCATCTTGTACATGTTCCTTTTCCTGGGGGCTCTGAGTAGGATATGCTCTTGAGGAATGACCACCCCAGGCTTGAGAACTATGCACTCATGCTCAGTGAAGAGCATGTTATGTCTTTGATCACAAAATTTGGATACACTCAGTAGATTGTACCTAAGCTCCTTGAAAAAGTTTACCTTTTCAATACTGAGCTTACAATTTATGACCCTGCCCCTTCCAGTAATGTAACTATCTGCATCTCCTCCAAAAGCAACTGGCCCTCCATCAATTTTTTCAAAGTTCAGGAGCAAAAAGTCATTGCCTGTCATGTGCCTCGAACAGCCACTATCAATAATCCATACATTTCCTTTAGTCTTCAATTGTTCTTACACAAAAAGAGATGTTTAGTTACATTTGGAAACCCAAGCCTAGTTGGTCATAGGCTTATTACAGTGAACTGAAGATAGTTCAACAGTTATTGATCCTATATCCAAACTCTGAGGATCATTTGCTGTTATTTATGAGGAACTTTTAGTCAAATGGCCATCCTTCATCTTTCACATCATATTTGGAAGATTAGACTTGGCCTTCAACACTTCAGAAGTTTTGCTGACTTTAGAAGTTTTGGAGACTGGACCTTCGTAAGCTTTTGCATCCACTGCAGTAGACTTTAGTACTTCGAAAGCATTCCTTTCTTTCGAGACCAAATTTTCTTCCAAAGGTAATTTTTCACCTACCTTCTTCTTCACTTTAAAGCTTTAGAAAAGAAGAGATTTTCCTTTTGAGGCTATCTTCTTCCTCTTCTTCTTAGAAGTATCTTCTCGTTCATATGGATGGTACTCTTAGGATTGTAGATGTAATAGTTAGCAAGGTGAGAGGTACTACCACACATGACGCATTCAGCTAGCATGCTTCTGGGAGTCTTCTTCTGAGTAGAAGGTTGAGCTTGATCTCTTTTCACTTACTTATTTATTTTTATAGATGATGCAACAACCTTTTTAGAACTGAATAGTTCAGGCTGGGCAATAGTGGTGCACATTTTATCAATCTTCTTCTCTTGACCATGATGAATTGGACACGAACTAGGACCCCTGGTACTAGAGTCCATAGTTGAGTCTTTGATATTTACCACTTCAAATCCAGCAGAAATAAAGACCTGTTTGTGCTTGGAGTTAAGAGCGGTATTGATCTCTTGGGCTTTCTTTGATATTCTTTTGGCTCCCTGATCAAGTTCTTCCTAAATAACTTGTTCATCCTTGGTTCTTTCTTCTCTCAAGGAGCATAGTAACCCTTCTTAGGATGATCATTCCCACTCACTACAGATTCATCCTTCATTATCTCCTTTTCATTTTGATCCTTTTCTTGGATATGGTCTATGAGGGGTAGCTCATCTTGACAAGTTTCACACCTTGGAGATCTTACAGATAGTAATATGTGTGGAGAAGCTATCTAACTTGAACCCAATCCTTACATGTTTTGATAAAAAAATCTTTGCATGCATGGAGGAAGATATGATTTTCTTAGAGGTTTCTTCTTCAAGAATACACTTTTCTTCCTTGGCTTTGTTGATCATAAACTCAGCATGGCATTCAGTTAACTTGGTAATGAGATTTTTTATTTGAGTCCTATAATTTGTGTGCTTATGTTTAAGAGTTGAAATTTTTATCTCTAAATTTTCTATTTGAAGTTTATAGTCATTTTCAGCTCATTTAAAATCAGCTTTTAAAATTTTCAAAGACTCAAGGTCAAATCTCACTTCCAGGTTTTAGGACCTATACATGTTTACTATAGCAATGCATTCAGGTGTATGAAGATGTTATAATACCTTGGCTTCTTCTTGGTCAGCTATCAGTGCTTAATTGGGAGATACATCCTCTACCTAAAGCTCTAGTCAAAGGCTCCTTCTTCAACAACAACAACAGTTTGTTGTTTTGGTTGGCTTGGCTTATCAGATCTAGGAGTAGCATCAGTGTAGTTAAGCCTGGATTGTGCTTGGCCACCATTAGTCCTTGGTGCCTTGCACTCCCTAGTAAAGTGTCCTATCCAGTTACAGATGTAACACTTCACTTTGTTTTTATCCAGTCCAAACTTTCCAATGGTTACATTGCTGCGAAACTTTCTTCCGATTCTCTTGCTGAACTTCTTGGCTCTATGAGTGAGAAGTGTCATTTACTGGACTATCTCCATATACTCCAGGTCATCTGGATGAATGCAATCCAAGTCATCAAAAGTGAAAAGAAAGTTGCCATAACTTTTATCAGACACAAAGGCTTGAGATGAGCTTGTCTCTTGGAATGGACTTCCTTGGATGTAGCTCTACCTTGGTGTCTCAAGTAAGTTATGAAAGGGCCCTTTTGAGTTGTCAGTCTAGCAGATAAGATGATGTTGTGGTTCTCTACTATCCCTTTCAACCATATACAAGGCTGAACTCTGTTGATTATTGCAAAAGCTGCTTCATGGATTCTGCATGTTCATCTCCATCTGGTAGCCACTAAGGATACCATATAGCTCTGTGAAAGTAAGGGTGGAGAGGTTTTCAGTTCTCTTAATGGCCACACAGTAATGAGTCCATTGTCTGGTAAGAGAGAACATGAACTTCCTCAAAATGTCCCTATTCTCAAGCTTAACTCCAACATCCATAGAGTATCTACAATCTCAACATACCTAAAGTATTGTTGAGTCATAGTTTCACCTGACTTGTATGCAAAGTTCTCAAACTACTGCTTCATGAGGTCCTTCTTATTTTCTTCAGCTTCATCAAACCCCTCATACATAAGATTCACTGCTTCCTATAGCTGCTTAGTAGTTTTACGCTTCTTGAAGCCTCTGTATATAGAGTTTGGAAGAGCAGTTTTGTAACATCCCGAGCGTTTGAGTCATATGAACTTCGCATTTCATATATTGTCAAACGAGTAAGTAATGAGTAAATTGTCTATTTAAAGTTTGAAGTTTTTAGATGAAATTTTTATGTTATAAGAGACCGTTTGAATATAATAATAATATATTATATTCGAACCTGCTCTGTTTTTTACGAAACTTAGGTTGACTCGTAGAGAAAAATAAGCTCGTCACAGTAACATATTTGATATTTTATAAAATGTTA
>BJCO01464482.1:0-19242 GCA_018326465.1 Flaveria floridana | reverse complement strand
AACATGATGAATGAATGCATGCATTAATAATGAATGAGAGTAATAAAGGCTTGCAAGCAAACAAAGGAGGTGAGACCTTGTTGTTGCAACATACTCAAAATGGAATCCTTGTCTTGTGACCTCAGTAATCGTCGTTGTGTGCTACGAAGAGGGTAAAATCCTGACACTGGGATTAACCATTGTATAGAACCATCGCTGCATATCCTAGGTACTGTGGCCAGGAGGGTGCGGTGCGCCGATATAGAAGGTCTATAATAGGCCTAGGCCCAGTACCACGATACAGAAGGATAATGCATGTGGCAATGGTACACTTAATCTCTACCTTAGGTGCTATGGCCAGGAGGGTGCGGTGCGCCGATATAGAAGATCTATGATAGGCCTAGGCCCAGCACCACGAAACAGGAAGGTATTGTATATAGTGATGGTACCCCTAAACTCTACCTTAGGTGCTGTGGCCAGGAGGTGCGATGCACCGTTATAGAATGTCTATGATAGGCCTAGGTCCAGTACCACGATACAGAAAGGTAAAGTTTATGGGTGAAGTAAAGAAAAGAGAGTAAGAAAGTTAAAGATGTACAAAGAATGAATGAAAGTTAAAGAATGAACTAATGAAAGTAATGAACGGAAGAGTATAATGATAAAGTATGAAATGGGATCCTTGCCACTCGACCTCCGTAATTATGGTTGCGTGTCTTGAAGAGGGTAAAGTTGGACAAGATCTATATAGAAATAAAAGATAACGAATGATGAAGATAATAATAATATTATCTGTGTACGTATAATGTGTGAATGCATTAAAGTAAAGAAACGGTTTTAAATGAAAGTAAAGTATGTTTTATTATAAAACTAGAACTCACTCAGCAACGCTGACTTTTTATGTGTTTCCAGTTGACAGGTAAGGTTGCCGAGGATGGCACGGGGCGGCTACTCGGCTCTTTTGGATGGCATTCTTTTGTATAATGCTTTTGTGATGTAATGCAACAATTTGATTAACGTTGTATTAACTTGCAAAAGCATTTATAGTAAAACGAAAAGTTATTTCACAGTTTCCGCGGCATGATTTTAGTAAAGATTATATAATGATGTGTTTTAAGAGCAATGATGACCAGCGGTGAGGTGCCCGGGAACGGGGCCTTACAGTAATCATCTACTATAACAAGACAGTATTGTTTCTTTCGTATGCTCAGGATCTTTGTTGGGCCGAAAAGGTCCATGTGAAGCAGTTTGAGTGGTGTGTTATTAGAGTTTACCAATTTAGACTTATGAGAAACTTTATGTTGTTTGCCCGAGAAACTTTATGTTGTTTGCCTTTGAGACATGCAATGCAGTGGTCTGTACAGAAGAATTCTGTTTGTGGTAAACCAACTACTAAGTCACCTTTTACAAGTTAATTTATTCTATTATAATTAGAGTGTATCAATCGTGCATGCCATAATTGGGAAACATCTGCTGATGCTTTTGATAGTAAACATGTTTCAGGAGTGGTTGTTAACACAATGTTCATATCAATAACATATGTGTTGTTATGGCATGGAGTTTTTAAAAGGATACAATCTTCAGGTATTTGAAAACTTGTCTTGAGGATGTAACAGTTGTTGGAGTCAAATAAGGTGGCGTATCCCTTATGACAGATTTGGGACATACTTAGAAGATTGAACTGAAGGTTGGAGCAGTACTTGACATTTTCAAAGCTGATTAGCCCATTTGATACTGTTCCTTCACCAGTTATCTTTCCACCTGTCTTATCACCTCCAAAGGCTATGTTTCCTCCATGTTTGCTCTTAAAATCCCAAAGGAGGGAACAATTTCCTGTCATATGACGAGAGCATCCGCTGTCAACATACCAAATATTGTCAGGCCTTCTTTGATGTCCCTGAAAAGAAAATAAATCAATTAGATGGTGCAACCCAAGCCAAGATGGTCTTGGGTTTACCGTCTTTTCCCACAATTCAAATTTGTTCTAATGTAGCATTGTCTAGTTGTTTATGAATTCTAGGTACACTAGATTTCCTTTGATTGATCTTAGCTCTATCAGGAGAAGTACTTTGAGCTCTTCCTCTATTAGTGATAATGTCTGATTGTTGTCTGTTTTGAGACTTATGTCTCCTGTGTGCTTGTTTAAAGGTGTCATAAAATGTTTTCTCATTATTTAGAACAACCTTTTGATGAGGAGTGTGTCTTGGTACTCCTAATTTGTTCTTATTAGGAACAACTGTTTGTTTCTTTGTTGATTTGTCAACTTGAGGTTGAGTGCTATGCTTTTTGTTTTTCTTATTAAAGAAGTTAGCAGAGCTATGATTGTTTCTTTTACAAATTTAACAGTAGTTATGAAAGTGGCAAGATTTAGCACTGTGATTGTTCATGTGAAAGTACTTGCAATATTTACCATATGTGCATTTATCAGTGCTGTGAGTATACTGATCACACCATTCATAGTAAGGTAAATTTGCATTGCCTTGCTTGTTAATAATCTTTGATTTTAAGTTTGACTTTAAAGGTACATCAAAAGTTACCATTGATTTTTTTTGCTGAATTGGAGCTTTGCTTTTTCCTTTAGGTGAGGCAGTGAAAGATCCAGCTTTTCTTTCACCAGAGCCGATATCAAATCCTTGAGTCTGCTTTGTTTGTTTGGTTGGTACATCAACCACACTTGAAACTTTATGAGTTTTAGTAATTGGTTGAATTGATTCATCATCCAACAAATCAACATCATCTACATCAGATGTTTGTTCATCAAATTCATTGTTTTCTCCTTGATGAAAATTTATTGAGTTAATTTGTGGTGAAGATTGACTTTTAACAAATTTTATCAAAGGTGTTTTTGCAGTTAATGATGACTTTGATGATGTTGATGATGATGGTTTTGAATCATCTGTTTTGTCATGTGGGTCAAGAGACTCACCCTGTTTGTTAGTCATTAAATGAGGCAAAGGAATATAATTGTCATTATATGGTGGATTAACTTTATTATATCCTAACCTGAAGGTCTTTGAAAGCCCTTTGTTGTGCAAGAAGTTCTTCAAACTTCTTGTTGCTTACCTGAAACTTCTGAAGTTTCACTTCAGTTTTAGCATGTAATGTTTTAGACTCAGTCAAGGATACAGAGAGTTGCTCAACTTGAGCTGCAAGTGTAAACTTTTCAGACATTAACTTGTCTAAATCATTTTATAATGAAAGGATTTTGATTCCATATTATTTTTGTTCTGATTTAAGACTTTCATTTAAAATGTTTGCTTCAATTACTTTCTTTGAAAGTTTGTCTGCATGTTCTCTATATCGATTGACTTCATCTATGCATTCTTGTGTGCAGAGGTTTTCCCTTACCTTTTTTGGGATTTTTGAAATTTTATCTTTAATGTCTGCCATGAGGGCATGGTCTGGAAATTGAATTTAGCTTCATACATGCTCCTATCACACTCACCGTCCTTTTTTAATTACCATGGCTGATGATTTGGAGTGCTGATTTGGATTGTATTGTGTGATTTGAGGTGGGGTTAGTGCAAAAGGGATACTGATTGGAGGTGGGATCTGTCTGTTTGTATGGTAGCTGCTTGAAACTTGTGTTTGATTGTTGTTTCTGTCAACTCTTGGTTGTTGGCATTCTGTTGAAAAGTGTCCATAGAGTTGACAGTTGTAACATCTCACCTTGGTTTTGTCAAGACCAATCTTTGTTTTCTTATCCATGCTTAACCCTTTATTCCTTTGTAGAAACCTCTTTGATCTATAGGCAATCATAGCCATAGACCATTGAAGATCCATCTCTTCAACCATGTCTGGTGGTAGTTCATCCTAGTCTTGTTGAATGATTTGTGATGGTGTGAGGTTGGCACCTAGGTAAGCTTCAAAACTTATGGAGAAGGCTGCATAAGCTGCCTTTTGCTCTTCACTTTGCAGAATGATAGTGAGAGCATCCATGGGTTTATCAACCTTATGTATGTTTTGTGACTTTGTCTGTTGTTGCTTGCTTGAACTTGAAGCATGATGATATTGATTCTGTTTGCTTTGAGGTGTTGTTTCATGAGAAGCATGAACATCAGTCTTCTTGGACTTTTGTTTGTTGTTATAGGAATCAGGTGTAGAGAAGAATGAGGTCTCACTAGTGTGTAAGAATTCTTCATCTTCATCCTCTCCAGTGCTTGTCAAGAAAGCGCTGTCTATTTGTTACAGTTCTTTGAATTTGTATGATTCCACATGTCTGATTGTGTTGTTATTCCTGGATCTTTCATCTAGCTCTAGGGCCTCCACCTTAGCCACTAGAGCATCCAAAGATAATGCTCCAAGATCCAATGTTGCTTTCATGAGAGACACTGACTGAGTCCAGCTCTCAGGCAGCGTATGCACCATCTTTTTGTTTATCTCAACATATGCGTATTTGAGACCACAAACAATCATCTCAATTATAAGTTATACAAATCTGTGAAGTTGTTGTGGAATTGATTCTCCCTGAACATGGTGGAAGGTATCATACTAGTTCCTTAATTTTTCTTTCTTGATTTCCCGAATTTCCTCACTTCCTTCACACATGGTGTGAAGAACCTTCCATAGCTCATGTGCTGCTTTGAAATTCTCAACCCGTGTCAAGATTTCAAATGGCAAAGTCATTGCCAAAATACTATATGCTTTCATATCAGTCTTTACTTTCTTCAGTTCATCACCAGCTACGCTCTTCAAGCTTACTGGTATTTATGTGTTGTAATCTGGACCAAGGTTCACTAGAATGTATGGTCCCTTGGTTATGGATGTCCATAAGTCCGGGTCTTGGAAGATAATCTAGTTTCAGAACATGATCTTCCATTGTTTGAAGTTAGCTTTGTTTTTCAGTCTTGGTGGTTTGACACCACTGTTTGTTCCTGAAAGTTCGTCAGACATGCTTGTTTAATTTTGTTAACTTAACGGTTTAAGTTAAAATTTGTTTGAATATTTAGTTCGGTGCTAAATTTGTTTTATCCTAAAGTCACTAGGATTGGTTGTTAATTAATTTGATTTTAATTAATTATCAGAGAAAAGAAATTTAATTGATTTAAATTAATTAATTGTCCAAGGTAATGTCACAGTAAATTCTCGAACAACTCAAAAAAATATTCCATTTGAGAATGTCACAATAGTCAATTCAGCCAAAACCCTTAAGTCAAAAAGTTAAAACCCTAAAAAACAAAAGTTTTGTTTTAGAAAATTAACTTTTTGGATCAAAAAGTGACTTTTTCAAAAATTTAAAAGGAGAATGGTTCTTCTTTGATTTTAATGATGAACAAACACAATCACCGAAGATTTGTGAATGTTTGTGAGTGATCAAAAACTAGGGTTTATCCTAGGGTTTGTTTGCAGCGCAAATAACCTTTAATAAAACAACAATCGGTTTGTTCTTTTAAGAAGATTTATGACCTGTTTTGAGTGTAGAACAACTCAAATATGATGTTTTAAACACAATGAACGAATTCAATGTATTTAAATGAGTGATTTGTTTGATGAAAATTGATAGAACAATACCCGTGTACTGTTTTATCGAGAAAATCAGTAGAAACTGATGAGATTTTGATGATTTTACAATGTTTCTGTTTCAAAAATAGTGTATGAATGATTTTAGAGCGTTGTTAATAACAAAAACACAAAAATATTCTTCAAAATGAACAAAAACAGAAGATTAACTCATGTTTTTGAACATTTGTTGAATGAATGATGTAGAAGAAGAAATTGTAATGATTTTGAGCTCGAAATGTGTGTTATGAAGCTAATGAACCATGGATATCATGTTTGTTGAATGAGAGGATCGAAAATCAGTGTTTGATTTGAGCCAAGGCTATGATACCACCTGATGAAATCAAATGTATCAACAATCAACGCATAATGAGAACAAAATGATGTTGTTGTTGATGATGATTTCCCCAAGGATCTCTTCTGTTCTCTCAAAAAAATATAACAACAGATTTATTATATCAAATTCAACAAACATCAAACATGGTGCGGAAACCCGTGATTAATGCTTATGATATCAGTGTGTGTGATTTGCAAGTGATTTAATGCTTGAAAATGTTTGTATATTGATTGTTTAAAAGCTTACAAAGGATTAGGGTATTGTGCTATTTATAGCCTATACAAATAGCGATATTCAATTACAAAAATACCCTTATGTAAACAAAAATTACATAAAATCCTAAGTCTAAGTCGTCTGCTGTGGATGATTAGTTGTCCGCTGTGGAAGCTAAGATGTCCGCTGTGAATGTTGAATAAGCTGTCTGTTGTGCCTTGATGTTGTCCGCTGTGAACACTTGATGCTTTGTATGTTCTCCACTGTGGAATGTTCATCCACTATGGAATGTTCATCTGCTGTGGATGAACATCCGTTGTGGATGAACATCCGCTGTGGACAGTTCATCAGCTGTGGACTGGCATCCGCTGTGTGTGGTGTGCATCCGCTGTGGAAACTTGAACTTGTTCTTTATCCGCTGCATCCTCTCGGTCATCCGCATTGGGCAGTTCTTCATCCGCTGCCGACAGTTGTCAAAAATTTCTTCTTATCTACAATCCAGAAAAAGAAATTTAAGCTTAATTAGTGTATGTTATGAATGTTAATGATGCTAATGTGTTAGTTAATGATTGCTTGAATGTTAAAACACATTATGTTTGTTTATGGCAAGCATTATGCTTTATATGCATTATTCCCTTAATGCACTTGTTGAGTCCAACACTTCCCAAACCACAATTGAACCCCATGTCTACGGTTTAATTATGTCATCCACATTGGAAGAACCCAAGACCAACAAGGCTTGGGTTTCCAATAGAAACTAACTTTCTCACCTTATATGCAGGGACATCCACATGACAAACATGGAAATGTATGAATTATGGACAGTGATGCTCTAGGCACATGACAGGGAACATATCTCTTCAACAATTTCAACATTTTGATGGAGGACATGTTTAGTTTGGAGGTGAAACCGGAGGATACATTTCTGCCAAAGGTAGACTATCCAATCATAAGTTAAAAATTAACAAAGTAAACTTTGTCAAACAGCTTGAACGCAATCTGTTAAGTGTTTCTCAATTCTATGATCAAAAGCACCACATGCTTTTCATAGAACAGGAGTGCATTACCCTCAAACCCGGGATGACAATTTCTCAGGAATTGGTGCTTCTTAGATCTTCTAGGATAGGGGATATGTACAAGCTTGTTGTGAAAAATGCTTTTTCATTTGGTGAAGTATCATGCTTTCTTTCCAAAGCTAACGGTGACGAGTCAACTCTATGGCATAAAAGAATGTGTCATGTTAATTTTAAAACCATGAATAATTTGGTTAAAAATAACTTGGTACATGGTATGCCTAAAAAGGAATATCTCTGCAAGGACAACTGTGTTGGTAGTTTAAAGGGAAAGCAACATAGAGTTCCTCATAAATCCAAATAAGTTAATTCTATCACTACTCCATTACACTTATTGCACATGGATCTATTTGGTCCTACAAGTATAATAAGCATTAGAAGGAAATCATACTACCTTGTGATTATTGATGATTTTACTAGATATACATGGGTATTCTTTTTAAGACTAAAGATGAAACAACTAAAACTTTAAAATCTTTCATTCTTAAAATAGAAAATCAAATAGATCATAAGGTAAAAATAATCAGAAGTGATCAAGGGACGGAGTTTAAGAACGAAGTTCTTGACTCATTCTGTAACTCAAAAGGGATTGCCAGACAATACAATGCCCTAAGAACTCCTCAACAAAATGGTATTGCTGATAGGAGAAATAGGACACTTATTAAGGCTGCTATAACTATGTTAGCTGATTCAAAGCTGCCTCTAACATTCTGGGTAGAGGTAGTCACCACTGCATACTATGTGCAGAACAGAGTTCTTATAGTCAAGCCCCATGGAAAAACCCCTTATGAGCTATGGAACAAGAGACCACCATTCATTGGTTTTCTTAAGTCCTTTGGCAACAGGTGTACCATACTTAACACAAAGGACAATTTAGCAAAGTTTGCTGAAAAGTTAGATGATGCTATCTTTGTTGGATATTCTTCAAGCTCCAAAGCTTATAGAGTATACAACATTAAGAATCAACAATTTGAGGAATCATCCAATATTGTTGTTAGCGAGCAAACTCCTTATGTTAAGGGAAATGGCACTGATCATATCTTTAGTTTAGAATTATTTCCAAACTACTCTAAACCTTCTTGTGAGAATGTTTAAGCTAAAACAGGAACTCAAAGTGACTCAGATTATGATCAACTATTTGAGTTATCCAGAACTCTTCCAAGTTCTTTAAGAATCTCTGAATCTCAATCTCCCATCAAAATAACGAGTGGAGATTCAACCAGTTGTCAACAAAGTGATCCTCAAAACTCATTGAGTGACAACTCAAACACTGCACAACACCAAGCTGATGGAAGTGGCAACTAAGAAGAACATGCAACTGTTAAGGCTACTCCAAATCAAACGACTACTGATGCAGTTTCTTCATCATTAAGTTAGTCCTCATTGAATGAATATGAAACCCCAGCTGGTACAAATGTTCACAATCTTGAAAAAAACTTTTCAAATCTAGATCTGTCCATGAAAATGGATGTGATCCCTAGACTTAGGATTCACAACACCCACCTATCTGAAAGCATCATCGGAGATGTTTCTAATGGTGTGAGAACAAGAAGACAAACTCATAATGGAAATGTCTGCTTGTACTCATGCTTCCTCTCCCAGATGGAACCAAGAAAGGTAAAAGAAGCTTTGAAGGATAGTAGTTAGATTGAATCAATGTAAGAGGAATTTCTTCAATTCAAAAGACAAAAGGTTTGGAACCTATGTCCACTACTACCTGGTCAAGTACCCATTGTCACAAAGTAGGTATTTAGAAACAAAAAGGATGACAGAGGTTTGATTATCAAGAATAAGGCAAGACTAGTTGTTCAAGGATACACTCAAGAAGAAGGAATTGATTATACCGATGTCTTTGCACCTGTTGCAAGACTTGAGGCAGTTAGGATCTTTCTTGCTTATGCAGCATCCAAAAACTTTATTGTTTATCAGCTTGATGTCAAGTGTGGCTTTCTTTATGGGGATATAGACAGAGAAGTCTATGTGTGTCAACCTCTAGGATCTGAAGACCCACAACATCCTAACTACGTGTGCAAATTGGACAAAGCTCTTTATGGGTTACACCAGGCACCTAGGCTGTAGTATGAGACTTTGCTTCAGTTTCTCCTGAAGAATGGTTATACCAGAGGTACCATTGACAAGATATTATTCATAAGGAAGACTGGAAAAGACATTTTGCTAGTACAAGTCTATGTCGATGACATCATATTTGGTTCTTCAAATGACCAATTGTGTAAGGACTTTGAAAGTATTTGAAGAAGAAGTTTGAAATGAGTTTCATGGGAAAAATGGACTTTTTCCTTAGAATTTAGTTGAAGCAGATGAAAGATGGGTTCTTCATTAATCAATCTAAATATGTCAATGACATTTTAGAAACATTTGACATGAAGGATTGCAAGCCAGCAATGACACCTATCACCAGAAATCACAATCTTTGTCCTGACTCCGAGGGAGAGGATACTGATCAACATCAGTATAGGGCAATTATTGGCTCTCTGATGTACATCACAGCAAGTAGACCTAATATTATGTTTGTGACCTACATTTGTGCAAGATATCAAGCTGCTCTAAAGGTGTCTCACTTAGTTGCTTCCAAGAGAATCCTAAGATATCTCAAAGGAGCTCCCAAGTTGGGTCTCTGGTATCCTAGGAATCAAGACTTTAACCTATATGGCTACACTGATAGTGACTATGGTGGCTAACATCAACAAGAAATCAACATCAAGAGGATGTCAATTTCTTGGTGGAAGGATAATTTCCTTGCAATGCAAGAAGCACTCTTGTGTATCAACATAAACTGTCGAGGCTGAATACATTGCTGCTGCTAGTTGCTGTGCTCAGTTGCTATGGATTCAAAAACAGATGTTGGATTATGGCTTCAATTTCATGGAGACTCCTATTCATATTGACAATAAGAGTGCCATCTCCATTACAGAAAACCTGGTCAAGCATTCAAAGACAAAGCACATTGACATCAGGTATCATTTTATCAGAGATATTCGTGAGACAAATCTGATCAAATTAGTCAAAAGTTGACTCAAATGAACAATATGCTGATCTGTTCATAAAGGCATTTGATGAACAAAGATTTAAATATCTGATTACAGCTATTAGGATGATAAACATTGACTAACTTGTCTGCTTATGAAAAACCTTTTAATATGTGTTCTGTCTGTGTCAATCAATCTAAGCCTAGATACAAAAGGTCTTTCTTTCAAAATCTATTAAGTATCAATTCCTCCGAAAAGAAACTTTCCCTCGGAACATATCCTTGTTTATCTTCCGAAGGTGATTTTTATGAAAAACTTGTAATATCCGGAAAGGTTTTAAGATTCGGAAGAACATTCAAAGTGCTATCAAATCCATTTCCGAAGTGATAAAACTTTTCCTTCAAAAGACCTTCTTACCCTCGGAAGTGAGATTATCTTAAATTCGGAAGTAAGTTAGACTTCAGAAGATATTACCCTCAGAAGACTCATACTCTCGGAAGAAAGACTTTACTATGTAACGTAAATCTTTGGGCACCACTCTGTAAAAGGTAAAGATTTTCTTAATGATGTCG
Organism: Flaveria floridana; assembly: GCA_018326465.1. Taxonomy (NCBI): domain Eukaryota; kingdom Viridiplantae; phylum Streptophyta; class Magnoliopsida; order Asterales; family Asteraceae; genus Flaveria; species Flaveria floridana. The sequence goes on along the minus strand of BJCO01464482.1, from coordinate 8,585 downwards.
GAATATTTAAATGACTTATCCTTACCGCCCGTTTCACAGCATACCCCAAACTGTCATTTCACCTTATCCATCCACCATTCTACCCATTTAAATACTTCCGACCTCTCTCATTAATCTTTTTACCCATTTGCAAACCCTAATTGTTCTTCATCTTCACTATCACTATCTCAAACTTACCACTACACTTCCCGATCTCTGTTAACAATGGCTCTAAACCCTCAGAACAATCAAGTCGCGATCCTTGACTCTTCAAAGGATGCGGACTTCTCTGAAATCATCCAACTTTAGCTTTAGTCCACCTACTACACAGCCCTCACTGTTAATCCCACTATATACTCCAACCATATGGCCGAAATTTAGGCTAATGGTCAGATTGACACCCTGAACGGAGTTAGGGTTATCAAGTCAAGAATCTGTGGCCAAGAGTTAGTCATATCTGAACAGACCATCAGGAAGCACTTAGAGCTTCATGATGAATGTTCCCCTACGGAATTCCCTAAATCTGACTTGGAAGACACCTATACCCAAATGGGTTATGGTGGTGATGTGAGCAGATCGACGGTCTATAAATTTAACTTCTCCTATAACTCAAAGTTCCTGCTTCACATTGTTCTTCACTATCCTTCAAATAAATCAGGGGGATGGGATCAAATTCCTTATGATTTAGGATGCCTAGTTTACGGGTTGGTAAGAGGCCTCCGGTTCATCTACTCTAGGTTTATGCTGAATAACCTCAGGGGAAATCTTCAAAGAGAAACATTATACATGTATCCTAGGTTCATTCAGCATATCATTAACTACAAGCTGGATCAAGAGAAGCTTGTCTGTGCAGCTACTCTTTCTATCCCTCCTATGAGGCCAGTCATCTTCAAAGTTCTAAAGAGGGTGTCCACCAACTTCACCGGAAGACATACTGCACTTCTTCCAGGTATGATTGAGCCAATGGCTCCTGGTGACATCCTTATAAACTACACAGGTGATGAACCCACACCAGCACTAACCACTTCATTGCCAACTCTTCCTCCTTCGTCCCATCAAACATACATATAAGAGACGTCCTAAGCAAACCCTTACTCAATCTTCTCTGATTGAACAAGCACCTCCTGTTCAAACTAAAAAGACTAGAGTGGATGAATAGGCTCTCACTCAGTCTGAGGTCGAACCATCCTTCACCATTGACCTCAATAAGGGTATTAAGTCTCCTCAGTCTCAATCCCATGAGCCCCAAACCAGAACTGAAAGCCCTCAGGTCGAGTCCTAACACTCCCCTGAGCAACCAATTAGGGACAACCAAATCATAGGCTCTAAGCCTCTAGATTTTGATCAAGGTCCCGGATCATTAGGTATAACTCCCATATCCTTCCCTAACCTACTTACCGGTACTGATGAGTATTTCATGTACTTCCAAGGCCATGATGTTGATTTACAACACCCATTTAAAGATCAACTGAGCCTAGGGAAAAACTCTGACTTCTAGCCCCCATCAGGAAACCGCAACTGAGATGAGTCCTACTGATATGGAGGAGACTCATTTAGATTCAGCTGCCACTACTGAGAATGTCTCAGTGACCTTTCAAGACAGTGGTAACATCTCTGAGACTTAATCTATGACAACTTTGCCAACCTTTCAAGACAGTGGTAACATCTCTGAGACTTAATCTACGACAACTTTGCCTGTTGATGACTCTGAAAGAGACATCACTATGCAGATGAAACCTGGGTGCCAAGAAACCACAACTGGTGGTGAAGATGAACATACAAGGTATGTTATCTCATCTCCATATGATTCTTATAAAGAAGATGAGGGAAGTATGCAACTCATACTCAGAGACCTACTTTCTAAAGTCTCCAACCTTGAATCAAAAGTTAAGACTTTAGAAGATAGGTTTGCCACTCAGCAACTTGAGATTGAATATCTCAAGGCTCAACTAGCTGAGACACAAATTGAGAGATCTGTCAGGCATTTACCAATTCAAGTCTCTCTGACTTCTTCCTCCAGCTCATCAACCTCTCCTGATGATGCTACTAAAAAGGAGGAGAATGTTCAGAGTGAAACTCATACAGAGCAAAGTTTGGCTCTCATAACCCTTTCTTCAAAATACCCTGCTCAACAACCAACTGTTTTCCCTGAACCACCTCCAATCATACTTCATGTGGACCCAAAGATGCTCATGGATCCTCGTAGATTCCTAACTACATTCGTAATGAGATCTTCACTTGAACAACCAAGTACAGACATTGTTATGGCTTACTTTGGAGTAGAAGAGCTTCAAAGGTTGAATGCACCTCCTACCACTGAGGAAGAAGTTGGCCAAACTAAGGTACACATTGAACCTGAGATTGAGTTATAGGGACTGATGGCCCAGCAACTAAATTAGTTAGGACAGGAAGTGTAATCCCTGTAACTTCCAAAGCTGAAGACCAAGCTGCAGAAGAACCCCCACTAACTTCCGAAGCTAAAGTCCAAGCTGCGGAAGGACTATCTTCTTTGTCTGATGATCTAATTGTCATAGAGGCAATTCTTGAAGTAGCCTCTGAGATAAATAGTGAAGACTATCTCATAACCCCTCTTGCTCAACCACCTTCATCATCACAAGCTCATATCACCACTCACCAACCTAAATCCTCTACAACAGAGTCCTCAAAGGCTCAAGCTTCCAAAGACATCATAGGTAAAAGAAAGATGACTATGGAAGATTTATTAGAGGAGGAAATAATGGAGAAGCTTAAGAGGAAAGGTAGAGTCCCCACTGGAAAGCTACTAGCTGCAAGTAGCAAAGCAGCTGTGCCAGCCCAGGAGGCTATCAATAACATGAAAAGAGTGGAGATTATTGACAATCTTGTCAATCTGGGTGTAGCCAATGAAGATGTGCTCCTCTTAACACTTGAGGAGCTGGTAGAGTTAGAAAAGGTAATCCTGCTACAAAAAGAACAAGATGAAGCAGCAATGTTAGCCTTAGAAGAGGAGGAGAAGAGGAAGAAAGAGGAAGCTGAGCAGCAGCTAAGAGGAGAAAGGGTAGCCTTCTTAAGTTCTAGGGGCTACTCCTTTAAATAAATAGCTCTGCATGATAATGACATGATCTTGTGGCTTTTCAACACAAAACAAGATCAAATGGACAAGGAGAGGAGAAGGCTGCTAGGGAAAAGCATAGAGCTAAGAAGAAGAAGGAAGAAGAAGCCTAACTTGTCACGACCAAGAAGATGGGAGACAGAGCATGGATGAAAGCATATCTTAAAGCCCATGGCTTTTCTGGCAGGCAAGTCGGCCCCATGTCTGATAAGACCCTGTAGCGACATACCAGTGACATCAAAGCTGACATTCGCTCGGGAAAAAGGAAGGAGGTTTACTCAAGTTCTCAGAGGATTACACCCAAAGATACACCTCAACCTCAACCCTAAACTAAACCTGAGCCAACACTCTTTCCTTTCCTAATAAAAACTAAACCAATCACTAAACCCTATACTCCTGAACCTATACCATCAGCCATACCCTCATCACCTATTGCTTCATAACAAGCACCTCCACTACCCATCCTAAAACCCAAAACACTTCCCAGAACTCAACCCCCTCTACCAATCAATTAACCACCCACTCATCATCCAAGCCAACCTCTGAGTCAAGTAAACCTTTGACCTTGGAGGTATTCAAGGAAATCAAGAAAGATCTCATCAATTGTACTACTCTAAGCGAAATTTCTTGTGAAGAACAATCCATCAAGTTAACATTTATCGATGGATCATCCAGTTCCCTCATAAGAGAGAGATTTCTTGATTTAACTAGGGGAACTCTGAACCAGGCACTTCAGTTCCTGGCAGCCAACTCTGATTCACTCAATGAAAAGGAGAGGATGCTTAGAAGAAGACTGGTAAATCTCTTAGACACTAGGAAGGGGAAAAGTTGCCAAATCAACCCCTTATTCCTAGGAAGAAAGTTGTCCAATTGAGATTTGAGGACTCTTCTCACAACTTTGTTATGGAAAGAGAGAATTGAAAAGTCAACAGACTTAACACTCCATCTCTGCTCCACTCAAACAGATTTGATATTGCTGAGTTAGCAGAGAAGCCATTCTCCAACCCCTCCAACTCTTAAATTGCTACTCACACTCGAAATCATCTGAGCAGCCTTCACCTTGCTGAGTTAACTGCAAGAGCAAGGATTGAAGAAGAGTTGAAGCTAAGAGAGAAGGTTGAAGAGGAAGGGACAATCAAAGGTGATTGGGGTCTGGGAATGATATTCTTTGTTGATGATGAGTCAACAAGGATCAAATATGATGATTGAGTCAGTGATTAAGCAGTGGCAATCAGAGAACATTAAATGCTGTAAAGATACTCAAAAATGTTTGTATATTGATTGTAGAACAAACAAGTTACAGAATGTTTTAGGTTTTCTTGAACAGTGAAAAGACAACCTTAAAACATCAAAACATGGGTACAAGGTATTTGTGAATGACAAAACTTGTGAAAAACTTACATATGATGGATATTCTAGTCTATTTATAGGCTGACATAAAGCTTATACAAAAAGACTAAACTACCCTGACCACTATACAGAATACTAGTCTAAGTACAAAAGTTCTTCATCCGCATTGGTTGTTAAACAACCGCATTAACTAACGCAGAGCCTTGGCTTCATCAGCATTTCTTTATTCTTCATCAACATTTTGTGTTTGGTCATCAGCATTTCTTTATTCTTCATCAACATTTTATGTTTGGTCATCAGCATTAACTAATGCGGATGAGCAAACACTTATCAACATTTCCTTTGTGCATCTGCGTTGACAAATGTGGATGAACAAATGCTTGACAACATTTGTTCTAAAGCATCCGCATTAACAAATGCGGATGAACAAATACTTGAAGCATTTGTTCTTAGCTATCCGCATTTGTTTATACGGAAGAACAAACACTTATCAACATTGTTCCTTGGTCATCCGCATAGACAAATGCGGATAGCCAACACTTGGTCTTTTCTTCACCTGCATGCCTTCTTGGACTTGTGGGAGTATGCCAACAAAACAACCATCACCCATCACTTGAATTGGCATGTATAATCCTTTCAGGGTCTAACAATACTCCCCCTAAGGATTATACAGCCTATGTAGTTCAAGGTTTTGATGGTGGATGATGTTGTGAAGATTCTGCTGGGTCTTAGCAGGTGCTTGGACTGGTGATTCTGGAGCTGTGCCTGGGTCTGGAAGAGATGGATTTAGGATGGACTTGATCATGTTGGAAAAGTCTCTTTCCTCGTTCATCTTATCTCTACTCAGTACGTGAATAGTCATTTGGCTCATGGTGTGAATTGCTTTATTGGGCATCTTCCTCAGAGATATGGGTTCCCACACACCAACAGTGGATAACCTATCTCTATGAATTAGGAGTGTTCCATTAGCATCAACCTTAAGTTTCATAATACTACCCAGATTGAGAGGTGTCTTCTTCTTCTTCCTCTATTCTCTCTTATGCCTGATTCGGTCATAAGCCATCTTCAAGATTTTGATGCACTTTAGGAAGAAATACATATCTGCTTCTCCCAGCTTGTTGGAAATTTCCTTGAAGTGCCTTGAAAAGATGTAGTGGCTGTAAGACTCATCAAGCAGTCTTACTTCATATCCACTGAACAATTGGATTTCTGCACCTTCTTTACCTCCCCACTTCCGTTCAATCACCAACTCATATGTCTTCTTCTCATAGTAGACATTAGAGATTGTGATGGAGGTTTGGGTTCTAGCTACCATCTTCCTTTATAGGGATTCAGTTGGTTTTACATTCAACTCAAGAAATACCAACTCTTCATTCCTTTTTGTTGTTTTCTCTTCTGAAGGGGATTTTGGAAGGATTTATCTTTCCTCAAACAAACTGCTTTTAATGAGTCGAAGTTCTTTGTTCTTTTGAAAATCCTCAGAATTTCTTCAAACTCATACCCCCTGTACATTGCTTGATGATTGATCAACTCAAGCTCAGTAAGCTCTTTCAGATTATGAATCTGCAGGGTGTTCACTAGAGCAGAGTACTTATGAAAAATTGCACTAACCGTGAGATTCTCTTGATCATAAACATATTCAAGTCACTATCGTACTTCCAGGAAATGATCTTGATATTAGTCTTTCCGTCTAGAGTCGATACACCCTGAATTATCTCTTAAGTGGTTAACCCTTCTTGAAGCTTCAATTGAGAGGGTTTAGTAAACCATTTAGGATTCCTGTTGAGAATGGGTGCCAAGACATCATGTTCTTGTTTACTGAGCTGCATATCTTGAGCTATGAGTCTTGTTCTGGGTCTTCTTCCTACAACCTCCTCTTCCAACTTCTTCATTCTATCTTTCTTTTCATTAATCATCAGGAGAATTGCAGCTCTAAGAGAATTAGACTTCATGTTACCTAGTTTCCTCTTTGTATATCCTTGCTTGGAAAGATAATCCTTCATTTCCCTGTCAAACATGGTGTAGGGACCAGGATAATGAGTTTTAGAGGTTTCAGTCTATTTTATGGTTGGGGTGGTGAATGTGATTGGGGATTTGACTGATCTTCTCACGTACCCAGTCACATATGTTGGGTCAAGAAGTTGGTTCATCTTTTTCACTTCTTCAACCATTGACTCATAGGTCATCCCAAACACCTCATCGGCATCATAACCATGATTGATCAGAAACATTGCATTGATCATCAAGTCATCAGTTTGAGCCTTTTCAACTATCTTCTCAACCGAGGTTTCAACCATCACAGGACTATCTTTCATCACAGGTTCATCAACCTGGTATCCTCATTCAATCTCTCCTTCTTCCAAGTCAATGATGCCAATCATTTCTTTTAACTATGCCTCGGCCTTCTCATGCTCATGAAGAAATTTAGCTATTGCAGCTAAACTCCTTGGATCATCTTTCTACTTTTTCTTTACAGGCTCTTCTTCCTCTACATGCCTTCTTACCTTAGCCTTCTCAGCTAAGTACTTCCTCTTTCTTGATTAGGTGCGTACTAATGGTCTGGATGAGGATGGCACAGATGTTTTAGCAGATGTTTGTCTTCGTTCTTCAGCTTGCTTTTCAGTTGCTTCTTCTCTTTCTTCGAGTTCTTCACTTAGTTTTCTAATGAGCTCTTTTTGCTCATTAGACATGGTGAATGCAGGAACAATCTGCAAGCTCAACTCTCTCTCCAAGGGCACTGGAGTTTGAGGAATCACCATTAAGTGTTCTGCTGAGGTCTTGGGTCTTTAACAAACTCCCAAAACACGTCATCAATGATAAAGTCTCCAGCAGAGTAGCTGTCTAGCTCTCTTATGAGATCTCCAAGCTTAAAGTCTTGATTAGTGGTTTCTTCAGAACGATCACTTGAATAGACAACCATAGCTAGACTTGACTGTATCTCTATTTTAGTTTCTTGTTCTTATTCTAGTTCATCTTCTCTTTGTTTTATTTCATCACCTTTTGTTTCTTGATCTTCAGCCAATTCCTCCTTGATCTTGATTAGCATTTCCAGTTCTAAGACCCTTTTTAGTAAGATCTCATTTTGGTTACTAAGATCAGTGATTAGCTGAGATTGGTTCTCAATTAGGCTTTGTTGCTCCTCCATGGCAATGGTTTGAATGGTCATAGTGTCAACATGCCCACTGATTTCTTCTTTAGCTTGATGGAGAGCAGCCTTAAGATCATCTATTTCTTTGTCTTTCTTTAATGTTTTAGCCTCCTGTCTCACTTTCATATCTTTAATTTCTGCTTCTTTCTCATTCAGTTCTTGAATTTTGTCTTGAATTATTCCTGATCTTCTCTTTAATAACTTTTCCATCCTTTGCACTTTCAACAAGAGCTCTGTAATCATTACATCTTTCTCATCAGGTAGATTAATTCCTAATTCAGCAAAGCTTTTAAAAGGCACTGCTTCTGATTGTACTTGTGTTACAGGCATCCTTATTGTGTCACCCTCCTCATCCGGAGATGATTCGGTGTGTAAGAATTCCTATAAGACTGATGCAGCCAAAACATCCAAAGTCCCTCTGCATGAATGCACTAAAGAACTGAAGTTGAAATGCTTCGGAAGTTTTACACCTTGCACTAGAAAATTAATCTAAGTGTAAAATCTTTTGAAGCCAAGACCAACATCTTCCGAAGCCAAAAGTGAAGTCTTCCGAAGCTTCAGAGACAAAGTCTTCTGAAGCCAAAGAGTGAAGACAGATTTCTTCTAAAGACTTTTATGTACATGCTTTAATCTGATGTACTTTACTATAAAGCTAGACCTCCTTTCTACTGTAACTTTGTTCAGTCACCAACTTACATGAGTTGGTGAAAAGGTCCATGCTTTTGGTAACTGTACATTGAGGTCTTGAGTCTGAACTTTCTACTTTATGTAATTTTATCCTTTTTGTAATATATTAGGATGTGAGCTATGGCATGTCATAGTCACTAGTCAAAAGGCAATCTGCCTTTTGACTCTACATTTGATTTTGTTGTCTAGTCTTATGTATCCAGCTGCCCTTTAAAGTATGGCCGACTGTAGGATGTAGTATAAAGTATCTCAAGTACTTGTAACTTTGAATCTATGCTTTGTAACATCTTGTAAAAGAACTTGAGAAGCAATATACAACATTCTTGAAAA
>BJCO01464481.1:0-13830 GCA_018326465.1 Flaveria floridana | reverse complement strand
AAAGTAATTGTGTTAATGTTTATAAAGATGAGCTGGCGTGATTTCTCATCTATCCGCTCCGTAGTGACTAGGACCATGTCAGGTTGAGATTTACTGCTTAGGTCAAAGCCTTAGTAATGTAGGTAAATCTTTTGTGACCTTTTCGACATACGATTTCAGAAAACATAACTTAATGTAGGAAGAGAGTTGATCAAATTCCTTTCTAGCATACCATTAATTTTAGAAAACGATAATAGTTATTGTAGATTTCTCAAACTAATAAAAGGGAACCCGTAAATGATCAGAAAGTTTAGGTAATATGATTTCTAATAACCATCTCTAGTCAATTAGTAATAGATTTGTTATATTGATCATATGTTTTTCAACCGTGTATGACAATCATAATTACAAATCATAAGTTTATAACTCCCCATTCAAATATAGCTGCTACCCATTGAAAGTTTTCCCAAGACCAACATAACATTAACACAATATAAATCACACCATTATTTCATCACAAATTATATAAGTTTCATCTAATTACGATGACAATGAGAGTTTAGCTCATAATGAGCTTGAACATAACAACACACAACATAGAAGATAGATATGATGACATCAGTGAAATGGAACAATCAAACCAGTGATCCACAATGGATGATGTTTAGACAATCCCGAGCTTCTTCCAAGTGTTGTATGCACCTCCTGAGCCTCTAAATGGTCTTTAACACTTGATTTCTGAGAGATTTCTACAGAGTAATACCCTACCAAAAGCTTGCCAAAATGGTGAACTTAGGCCTCTATTTATAGGCTTTCTGGAGTGTTTAAGCACGGCGCCGTGCCTAAAAGGCACGGACCCATGTTAGTACAATGCTTATGAAAGTTGGTTGGCTCGTACGTGCAGAAGTTGTCAGGCACGGCCCCATGAGAAATAGGGCACGGCCTCGTGTTTGAGGTGGGGCATGGCCCCGTGCCTCTTGGGTCATGGCCCCATGTTCACTTTTAGGGGATAATACTTTTTGTCCTGTCAGATGTCCAAACACGGGGGTGTGCCAAATTTAGCATGGGGGTGTGTTTCAGGCAAGGTATGGGGGTGTGCTTAATGAGGCAGGGTCCCATGCTTGGGATTGAAAGCTCGGATTTCTTCAATCTCTTGTTAAATAGGCTTCTTTTGTCCATCTTGCCCTCTACAACACCTGAAAACACAATTAAATGATTTCAAGTACCTAATAATTATTTTAAGAAAGATATTAAGGAACATTTGATGTGCTTTTGATAGTGTTTTATGTATAATTTGGAGCACATCATAGGGTTTCACCCTAGTTTGACCTATGAACTGTTTTGGCCTATTTTGAGCATGAGTATGTGATGGTCTATACATAGAATATGTAGATAACATGATATTCATATGTATGATAACATGGTCTATGCATAGATTATGTATGATAATATGAATGATATGCATATGTGTATGATATGTTATATTTCAATCATTTTCAAAACGTATATATTATATTCTAATATTGTTATGACTTTATGTAGTATGATGAATGAATCAATGAACATAAAGTATAACGTAACGAAGTAAAAGATAACAAAGATGAAAAGAGAAATGTAATAAAAGAAAGAAAAGGCTTGCAAGCAGAATGAAAGGAGGAACAAGACTCATGAGAGTTGTCAGCTCAACTGTGTGTTTCATAGCGTGCGATTTTGGCTAACCCACGAGGGTTCACACACAGGGGATCAGTCTTGGTAACTGATCCACAGTACGAAATAAGATCCTTGTCATTCAACCTCGGAAATAATGAGGCCTAGTGCCCGGAATGGTGGTTTCGAGCCACAGGCTTTGTGCTAACTATTGATGAGGCTTTGTGCCTGGAATGGTGGCTTTGGGCCACTGGCTTTGTGCCAATTATTGATGAGGCTTTGTGCCCGCAATGGTGGCTTTGGGCCACAGGCTTTGTGCCAATTATTGATGAGGCTTTGTGCCCGGAATGGTGGCTTCGGGCCACACGCTTTGTGCCAATTATTGATGAGGCTTTGTGCCCGGAATGGTGGCTTCGGGCCATGGGCTTTGTGTCAAATAGTGATGAGGCTTTGTGACCGGAATGGTAGCTTCAGGCTACGATGGGGGGAAAGCTTGACAGGATCTAGACATATGAAACGAGCGAGATGGTAAAGTACAAAATGAACAAAGTGATAAAGTACGAAACAAATGTTAACGAAAGATAATGATAAAGTACGAAATGAACAAATATGTGAGATAAGGAATAAATAATAAGGTTATGCCTTGTTGCATGAACGACGAATGCTTACGTATGAAAGTAAGGAAAGTATTTCGAAACGTATTAAGTATTTTAATACTTTAAAATTAGAACTCACTCAACAACGCTGATTTTTATGCATTTTTCAGTTGGCAGGTAATGTTGCTGAGGATGGAACACGTAGAGGCTACGCAGTAGGGCAAGACTGGCATCTATTCACACATATTAATATTGTTGTTGTGTAATAAAAATAAATGACGCTTTTGTAATTTAACATTATTGTATTGCTTAAAAACAGTATTTATCAATGAAATGAATGGTTTTTGATATCTTATTTTCGCTGCTTATTTTATAAGTTATATATTATATATGAAATGATGCGATGATTTTCCAACTATGAGGTGTCCGGGAATGTGGCCTTACAAGTTGGTATCTGAGCTAAAGTTTAAGTGAATTGGGTAATATACTTTCAATAACCTAATCTTAAATTGAGAATGGGGCTAAAAGGAAACGGATGCCAGCCGAAGTAGCTACGTGCGATCAGGTATTTCTTTTCTCAAAGGTGATTGGAGTTATATGTGTATGTTATTTGATTATGTGCTTATAGTAGATTTAGATACTGATGTAGTCAGGATAGGAAATGCTCGGGGTGTGAAGAGTAAAGTAAGTGGCTAATCACAACTGGCCACTGTAATTAGGGACTTACTATAGTTAACAAAAACTGAGCTATTACTTGAATAACCGTGTTAGTGTTTGAATCTTATAATGATTAGAGAATGGCTGGAGGTAGATCATCTAAGGCCTCTAGAGGTGGAGTACAGGGAGGACGTGATGCCGAACCGTGTGTTACTAGAATAAGACTAAGACTGCCGATAGGGCCCGTGAAGAGCCCGAGATGCATCACCAGGAAGGTGGTGATAAGAGTGCAAACCAAAGGGCCTTGGTAAATGAGGTAGTGGTAGGGGAAGTGCACCAAGTCATGCAGACGATTCTGCCATCTGTAGTGACTAAAGTGATCAAAGCTGTAAGGGAGGATGAGAAGAAAGAGAGAAGAAGGACCACCAGAAGGGAGGAAAGGGAGCGATCGGAGACCAAGATGATCGTCTCGAGTGCGGAGGAGGAGGAAGAAGCTGTGCAGGAAACTGCACGTGGTTGCAACTATAGGACATTCCACAGATACAAGCCCCCAACATTCGATGGGAATGGCACTACTGCTGCTGCTCACCGATGGGTAAGGGAGATGAAGGCGGTGCTTGATATCAGTGAGTGCTGAGAAGATTAGAGGTGAAGTTTGCTACCCATTCGTTTATGGACTCGGCCTTATGCTTGTGGAAAGATGAAATGGCCAGAGTTGAAGAAGCTGGTGATTGAGGAATTCTTTCGTCACCGAGAACTCGACAAGATAGAGAGGGAGTTCCAACAGCTGGAGGCAGGGACCATCACACACCAACAATACACCACCAAATTTAATGAGATGGCAAGGTTGGTGCTGGATCAAGTGATGCTGGTGTCAAAGAAGATCAAGAAGTACATTCAGGGATTGCCAGCTAACATCCGTAGGCATTTGTTCGATGCCCGGACAGGTACCTTTCGATCGGTGGTAGACCTGGCGGGTAGGTTGTATGATGAGAGGGAAATGGCAGTGGTCGAGGTGAAGAAGACGGGTGATGGTGACAAGAGCTAGGGCAGGAAATAGGTTGGATGTGGTGGATTCACTCCAAACAATAAGAGGATGAAGGTGGATGACCGTCGGGTGGTGTCATTAAGTTCTGGGGTAAGGAAGTGTAGTAAATGTGGGAGATAGCACTCCAGTGAGTCTAAATAGGGACTGAGTGTGTGCTTCAAGCATGGGAAGCCCGGTCATGTGGCAAAGACGTGCGGAGCCATACGATGTCATAACTGTGGTGAGGAGGGCCATGTGAGCAAGGACTGCAAGAAGCCACGGGCCGAGGGTTCAGGGACGAAGAAGAAGCCAGAGGAACGAGGACAGAGGGCAAGCGCTAGAGCCTTCATGGTGACGTGGGAGGAGGATAGAAAGGATCCCGATGTCGTGTCGGGTATGTTTCTACTAAACCAAATTTGTGCTTCTGTATTATTTGATTCTGGTGCTAGTAGGAGTTTTGTTTCTGCTACTTTCTGTGCTAAGTTTCCTGTTAGTAGTAGAAGTATTGATAAGCCATTTGATGTACAAACTGCTATTGGTTAGTCTACTAGAATTACTGATATGATAGAGGACTGTGCCATAGAACAAGAAGGTCAAAGGTTTTCTGCCAATTTACATATGATGCCCCTCGGTGGATTTAACGTAGTACTAGGGATGGATTGGTTAGTAGCCTATGAGGCAAACATCATGTGCCGCAAGAAGATGATTCGATTAGTTACGCCCGATGGAAGTTCAGTGATGATTTATAGCGATCGCATTACTACGGTCTCGAAGGTGATTTCGATGGCGGTGGCAGGGAAGTACTTGAGACAAGGATGCAGTGCATACCTGGCCTACATGAAAGATGTGGATGCGTCGGTACCACAATTGTCCGATGTACCGATGGTAGGTGACTTTCGGGACGTGTTCCTAGAAGACTTGCTAGGTGTGCCACCAGATCATGAGATTGAGTTTCAGATTGATCTGATACCTAGTGCTCAACTCGGTGTCAGGGCACCATATCGATTAGCTCATACCGAGATGAAGGAACTTATGGATCAACTGCAGGAGTTAATGGATAAAGGGTTCATTTGACCGAGCATCTCTCCTTGGGGTGCTGCGGTATTGTTTATGAAGAAGAAGGACAGTAGGATGCGGATGTGCATCGACTAACGGGAGCTGAACAAGTTGATGGTAAAGAACCGGTATCCGTTGCTGAGGATTGACGACTTGTTTGATCAACTGCAGGGTGCCAGTTGGTTGTCAAGGATACACCTTCGATCTGGTTACCATCAGTTGAAAGTGAAGGAGCGGGACATTCCTAAGATAGCTTTTCACGCATGTTATGGATACTATGAGTTTCTCGTTATGTCTTTCGGTTTGACAAACGCCAGCTACCTTTATGGATTTGATGAACTGAGTCTGTAGGCCAATGTTAGAAAAATCAGTGATTGTGTTTAATGATGATATCCTGATTTATTCCAAGAGTGAGGAAGAACATGCCCCCCGCATACATCAAGTATTGGAAACTCTTAGAAGAGAAAAGTTGTATGCTAAATTCTCTAAGTGCGCTTTTTGGTTATGCGAGGTGTAATTTTTAGGTCATGTTGTTAATGCTGAAGGAATTATGGTAGACCTGGCAATGGTTGAGGCAGTGATACAATGGAAGTATCCAAAGACGCCATCCGAGATTCATAGTTTCTTGGGTTTGGCAGGTTATTACAGGAGATTCATTCAAGACTTTTCCAAGGTAGCCTCACCTTTGAATAAATTGACCCTCAAGGATGTGAAGTTTGTGTGGGGTCAGAAATAGGAGGATGCTTTTGAAGAGTTAAAGACAAGATTAACTCAAGCTTATGTTTTAACATTACTCGAAGGGAGTGAAGACTTAGTGGTCTATTCGGATGCTTCTTATTTGGGGCTAGGTTGTGTGTTAATGCAACGTGGAAGTTGTCTTTACGTTGAAGATTTAGAGGCACTACTTATACAAGACGAAGTGCACCATCTTCACCGACCATAAGAGCTTGAAGTACTTCTTCGAGCAAAAAGATCTCAATATGAGATAGAGGAGATGGTTAGACCTTATCACGGATTATGATTGTGAGATCCATTATCATCCGGGTAAGGCCAACGTTGTGGCCGATGCCCTTAGCCGAAAGGAGAGACCCGAGCCGATTCTGGTGAAGTCTTATCAGTTGGTTATGACCGCTGATGTGATGACCCAAGTGAAAAAATTTCAAGATGAGGCGCTGAAAGAAGATAGACTTAACTCTGAAAGGATAAGAGTTCTAGTCACGGTGTTGGGAGAAAACACTCACGGAGTAAGAACCCGCTTCGGGCGGATATGGATTCCCCGATACGGAGATCTAAGGGGAAGAATTATGGATGAAGCCCATCAGACTCGATACTCCATTCATCCAGACGCCACTAAGATGTATCATGACATGAAAAAGGACTACTGGTGGCCTGGTATAAAACGTGACATGGCGGAGTATGTGAGTAAGTGCCTTACTTGTCTATAAGTGAAGGCAGAACATCAGAAACCATACAGGAAGATCTAGCCATTGGATATACCCAAGTGGAAGTGGGAGCACATCACCAAGTGACTTCATAACGAAGCTACCCCGTACGGCAAAAGGGTGTGATACCATATGGGTGATTGTTGATCGACTGACGAAGAGTGCTCATTTCCTATCGATCTGCAAGATGTATTCATTAGAAAGATTGGCGGATCTGTTCATTAAAGAGATTGTAGCTCGTCATGGTGTTCCGGTGTCTATCATGTCTGATCGTGACACCCGATTTACATCGAAGTTTTGAAAGAGATTCCATGATGCGATGGGGACGAGTCTAAACATTAGCATGGCTTATCATCCTCAGACAGATGGTCAGTCAGAGAGGACGATTCAAACGCTCGAGGATATGCTTCGCCCATGCGTGATCGATTTTGGAGCAAGTTGGGATGATCACTCACCGTTAGCAGAATTCTTGTATAATAACATTTATCATGCCAGCATTGGCATGCCACCTTATGAGATGCTATATGGTAGAAGGTGTAGGACACCCGTATGTTAGGGTGATATTGGACAAAAAGAGTTAGGGGGCTTCGTGGTGATCGAGGCTACCACTGAGAAGTTAGAAAGGATCAAGGCCTTCATGAAAGCAGCGAAAGATAGACAAAAGTCGTACGCTGACAAAAGGCGTAGACCGATCGAATTCAAGGTGGGCGACCGAGTTATTTTGAAGGTCTCACCTTGGAAAGGAATCATTCGGTTCCGGAAAAGGGGCAAGCTAAGCCCAAGGTACATAGGGCCTTTCCGAATCATCGCACGAGTAGGAGAGGTGGCCTATCGGTTAGAATTGGCAGATGAGTTAAGTGGAATTCATCCAACATTCCATGTATCTCATCTGAGAAAGTGATTAATTGATGAAGATATGATTGTATCACTGGATGATATCAAAGTGGATGAACTGGTGCAATCATTTATCGAAAGGAAATGAGGTTGAGGAATAAAGTGGTTCAACTGGTTCGTGTGTAGTGGAAACATCGAAAGGGTTTAGAGTCTATGTAGGATACTGAAGAAGAGATGAGACAACATTGCCCACAGTTATTCGAAGAGTGACGGGTATCGGGGACGAAACCTCTTTAAGGGGGTGGACTTGTAATGCCCGGAAATTTTGTCTGTTAAAAAGAAAATAAAGAAAAAAAGAAATAAGAGAAAGGAAAAAGAAAAGTATCTTGAGAGAGAGTAAAATGAATAAAGTGGAGAGGCTAAAAGTGAAAAAAGACAAAATATTATTGTTATTCTGTTTAAAGTGCGCATGGCCGCCCAACCATCTTCTGCATTTCTCAACTGCTCGACGTTTTGGAGAGAGAAAGCAGAAGATCTTCAGTTCTAGAGAGAGATAACTACCAAATTCAGTTAAGGTAAGTAAATTTAGTATAATTGGTTTGGTTTTTATGGATTTTTGACCATGAAACTGTTTTCTACATGTTCTTATGTGTTTATATGTGCTCGGGTATGTGTTTTTGGACAGGTTTAGGTGTTAAAAACTTCTGAAAAGTTCAAGTCAAAGGAGTTAAGCTTGGAAGCAGCTAAGGTGACTTTCTAGACCCCGTATTTTACTTGTTTTTAAAGATGTTGGGCTGAAAATGCATGTAAAACATTTTTAAGCTCAAATGTAACTTTTTCAAACTTTTGCACAAATAAAAAGGAAATATAAATCGGATGTAGCAGTTTGAGTTCAAATACACCAAATAGAGTAATCATGTCCTCATCCTAATTTTTGTGATTTCGGACCAATTTAAGCTCAAATGTATCCAAATTATAAAACCATCGCAGGATTGGTTTTCATTTTTTTGTTCCTTCAATCGCCTTTAATCCTGGAGTTGTGACTTTTTTAAAGTACTAATCACAAAACTCTATCTGGAAATTTTCATCTTCTACTTGTTTGCCTTTATACTTCCTATTCTTTTGAAGAGTATTGAAGTATTCTTTGTCTTCTTGAGTGCATCTGATTTGCAGAAATAAACGTGCTCTTGTGATCCCTCTGTTCAATAATTCCACAAACACTTCACCTTTTTTAGCTTCTGTTGGGTTGATCAAAGGCAGTTTATTTAACTCCTTTAGGTCTTGAACATGTAATTTGATAATACTTGAGAAGAAGTGGTATACATCACATACAACATTTACTCATTTAATCAAGAATGCATCAAAAATCTCGTCATATTTCCAAGCTATGATCTTTACTGCATTGGTGGTGTCAGGAGCAATCATTTCATTGAGCAATTCAGAGATTGATTGTCCTTTTTGTAAAACATTTCTTACCGAGTCACCTGTAGATCTAACTTTGTTGAACAATTCTTTTTGATCAAGAGAGACATTATATGCTTGTTGTTCAGATTAAGGAAACATTCTCATCAACTATTTCCTCTTTTCATAAACCGAGCTTTTCATTGCCATTGACTTTATCTCTTGAGGTTTTAGCATTCTTCTTCTTTTAGTAATCTCCAGATATTAAGGATTATCAGTGTCAAGCACAACCATCTTGTTAGTTTGCTTCTCCATCTCTTGGAAGCTTCTTACTAGATTCCTTAGAGATTTAGATTGTAATTTCTTGAATGTCTTCCAAGGATAATTTCTTACTTGCAACCATGATCTTAAAGCAATAACATATGTCTTCAGGATCAGGATGGTGCAATTTAGAAGATGGCATTTCCTTAACATTGTTACTTTGTTGGAGAGGATTCCATTCATCATGCTCAACAACAATTTCATTTAGGTCAACTGGGGTGACTGACTCAGCTATAATGCATTTCTCATATTCTTCATTAATTTAAGAAACAGTCAAGCCATCCAGAAAAACTCTATTGTATTTCATTTTCACCAAATAGTTATACCTATCTTCAAAGTCTACAGGTATTTCATCATGAGCAGTCTCTATTGGTGAAAATATTGATTCAATATTAGCTTCACCAATATCTTCATCTTCTAGTACTTCATTGTACCAATCATTGTCAAACTAATCCTCAATATCATCAAGAGCTTCAATTGTCTCTTGACCAAATTTCTCTCCTTCTTCATGACTTTCAGCAATCTTTTGAATTTTTGATAATGGTTCAGGTAATACTGACATATCTACATCATCAATGTTTCTCTTTCCTTTATCAGCTTCTGGATTTTTCTCAATCTCAATTGGATCCATCTCAGATACAATCACTATCTCTGGAGAATCAGACTTTTGTTTTTCTTTCAGTTTAGCCAACTCCTCTTTCATAACTTCATGCTCTTCTTTTAACTTCTTATACTTTTCCTCCATCAAATCATGATCTCTAATCATCACTTCAAAAGTTTTCATATTTTCATCTTTATCACTTACAAGAGCTTCAATCTAATTATCCTTTTTTTGAATAATCTCTTTTAACTTCACATTCTCTTCCTTTAACTTAACAATAATCTTTTCTTGAGCACTATTCGATTCCTTCAAAGTTTCAAGTTCATCCACATCAAGGATATTCTCAGTTTGTACAAACACATTATGTGCTGTAATAACTGGTGTTTCTTCAGCTTCTATTGGAGTAGAACTTTGAAAAATACGCGCAGAAATCATAGCATCTATAAACTCAAATCCAAATTCTAGATTTTGAACATCTTCTTCATTAACATTGGCATTTATCTCATCATCAACATGGGCTTCATTAACTTCTTCATCATGATCAATGCTAGTAGAAGTTCCTTCATCAATATGTATTTCATCAGCATGATCAGAGATAGTCGTTTCACTGCTGTCTGATTGATGAACTTCAGCTGCATCACCAGCATCATCAGCATCACTACTAGAACTATCATCAGCTTCATCATCTTCATTTTCATCATCACCATCTTCATCATCATCATCATCAGATGTCACTTGAGGAACTTCATCAACAAGATCAGCTGGATCCACTTGTTCATCTTCAATTAAGTGGAAGTGATCTATATTGATATCAACTTCATCATTAGCAATGTTCCTCATATATTCAAACATTGGTACATTTTTAGCAACAGTAATCATAGCTAATCTCTTGTATGATATCTCAGACATATGCTCAAACTCTAGAATATCTCCACCAACACCATACACATGAAAGTTTGGGTGTTATTCATTGATGATCATTTGTAAACCTTGGATACATTAGGTATTTGTTCGTAATGTATTTTTCAAGATTAAAGATAAATCCATCCATGATCCACTTTGCCATGTTAAATCGTTTATTAGTAGCAAGTGCCACAATTGGAGATGCAATGTCTATTTGAAAAGAATTCCAT
Source organism: Flaveria floridana (assembly GCA_018326465.1). Taxonomy (NCBI): domain Eukaryota; kingdom Viridiplantae; phylum Streptophyta; class Magnoliopsida; order Asterales; family Asteraceae; genus Flaveria; species Flaveria floridana. The sequence goes on along the minus strand of BJCO01464481.1, from coordinate 3,136 downwards.
CCAGTAATTCGTTTAGACATGCAATGTTGAAAAATATAGCACAAGAGCTTCCAATGATTGAAGACTATGGCTCTAAAGAATCGATTTTTAGGAAAATGATCTGGATGACCCATTTCCATGAATGTCTCTCTGCATTCATTGAAAGTTAGATAAGATGGATCTTCTAGATCATTTTGACCCAATATCAAATATGTTCTGATAGAATCTTCTGAGACTTCTATCATTCTATCATTAGTTACAAAACCTCTTAGCACCTTCCTTCCTTCATTATTTATCTCAACTGATGCTGTGTTCCAGAACTTTCTGATCAGTCTTGCAAAAACAACTGGCTGATAACACATGGCATAGACATATTTAGTCCTTAGAAGGAATCTTATCATCTCTTCATAGCTAACTGCATCTTGTATATCATTGTTTAGTAATGCAGCCACATTGTGCTTTGGCTCCAACTTTAAATCATTCATATGCACAAATGAAAACAAAAACTTTAATAAATTTGAATTAAACTTTTGAATTTAATCAATGTTGATTGAATTTAAATGAATTATTATGTTTTAAGAAATTTTTTAAATCTAACTTGTAATTAGAAAATTATTAAGTATTCATACATTATGTTTAAAAAACATAACACACTCAAGTTAGTGTTTAAATTGTTTTAAACATATCAATTCATTAAAAATTATCATGCAAATATTAACAGATTGAATTCTATGAATTTTCTATTTTAATTAAAAATTCAAAATTTTATTGACTATTCATCTTCATTGTTTTGACTGATGATGAATCATCATCGAACCAGTGTTGATGAAAATTGATGTTTAATGTGTTAACATGCTCGAAATCAGTCCAATATCAACATTCTAAACTCAATTTCAGTTATTGTTTAACATTCAAATCACAAAATTCAAATATCAGTTGATTTTAGGGTTCATATGCCCGAACAACTTTGAAACGCTCTAATCAATTTGAATAATAATCTTGAAATTATGTTGATTCGATTTTTAGAATCTTAGAAACTAACTATCAATCACATGAACCGAACACAACAATTAAATTTTGTGAAATAGAGTAACCGAGAGTCGAGAGTGAGTTCAGGGGATTTTGGTGAATGAATGAGTAAAAAACACAAAGTGTTCTTTTTATACTAAGTGTGAAATTTTAGGCGCATGTGCACTGTTTATGCGCATGAGACTGAAAATAACACAAAATTTTAGGCACATGAGCATTGTGCACATGATGTTGAAAATTTCACTAAGTATTTAGGCGCATGAGCACTGTTCAGACGCATAAACAATGTGTAGGCACTTTTGCACTGTTCAGGCGCATGACACTAGCTGAAACACCCAAGACTTGGAAATTTCACTTGAAACGCCCAATTTTTAAAAAGCTTGGTACTGTTTAGGCACATGAGAGTTGTTGAAACTCCCAACACTAAACCAACTTTTCAGACTTATGAACACTGTTTAGGCACATCGTGATGTTGAAATGCCTAAAACACTTGTAAATTTTCTGAAATTTAACATGCTCCTGTTTAGACTTCCGACCACTGTTTAGGCGCATGAGATTTCTTACACATGTATTTTTACACATCTTCCACTTGAACACTGTTTAAACACGTTAGTACTATTCGCATACTAATATTTAAATAATTTTTCAAAATTTTGACTTTCACTCAAAATTTTTATAATTGACCCTCAATTTTTGAACTTTTTGACATTTTATTTTTTTATCAAATTTTCAACGAACAAAGTTAATTTCCCTCAATTTCCATTCATTTTATTCTCTGAATTTAAACAAGTAAACTCATTTAAAATGTTGCAAGAAGCTTTTCCACTTTAAAAGTTTTAGGTTCATTTTCCAATTAGCAAACACACACATGCTTTGAACTTTTAGCTTCATCCTTTCCATTCAAACCAGTTAATTTTGATTTTCTTAGAAAATCTTACTTTTTGTTACTCCCCCTAAACTTTTAATCTTTACAAAACATAGAAGTTTCTTAAGTTGTCACAAGAAGATCACACTGATCATTGTTAATTTGCCTGCATACACAAAACATGCATAAAATCAAAATTAAAGTAGAATAAATATCTAATATGTACAATAGAATCAATGTCTACAGTGAGATCATATCAGTTAGGATCAGCACATTAAAAGAAAATAAATTGTGAATAGTCATAGACAATGATTAAATCCTGATCAACTGTGTGCCAGGTTAGTGATTTCATAGCAAAGGAGACACAAGATCTAAGGACAGACAATGAGTATTTTTGACAAAAGAATCAGCTCATTTACTTTTTCAATTCTTGGATTGATTAGGGTTGAATTATATATGACATGATGTGACTCACACATAGACTTAGAGATATCAACTATCATCAAGATATGCAAGAAGGCACAAATTCTCAACTTATTACCTGACATATATTCATAACCAGAGTTAATGTTGATAATTTAGTAGAGAATTATCATTGATAAACCATTTGATAAACACTAACCATCCATTTGAATGGGTTGTGCACATTGGCATCTTTTACATCAAAGGAGAATATCCAGGTCTGTAATCACTTACAACAAAGGATATATCATCACTTCAGGTCTATGATGACTCATAACAGAGAAGTGAGATGATGCTTATAACCGATCTCATGGTTAGTCATATCACCACCAGGTGTGAGTGTTGTAACTTTACAAGCAGTCAATCTGATAAGCTAATACTACTTATTAGTACTAAGTGAACACACATTCATGCATAGATGATTTATGTTAGGACCGTGTACGTACGGAGTACTAACTGATTCTGCGTGTATACCAACTCAAATAGTGCGGAATCCAATTTGATTGGCGATCCAATCAGTGAGAACGTGTTGGACCTCAACATTGAGACTGAAGCTTATCAAATTGAAGATCAAGTTCAGTTGACTTATCGGTGCTGATCACGATGAAAGACGTTGATAATAGTAGACTAAGGGGGAATATTGTTGGGTCTGAATGATAGTCTAATATTATCAACACAGTAAAAGTCAACAAAAGTCCAAGTCACGATCAAAGTCAACAAAAGTCAAACGTCGTGTTCGGGACGAAGATTAGAGATAAGACGTTGAAGATATATTTGTCTAGGATGTTTATTGTTAATAAA
>BJCO01464480.1:0-20250 GCA_018326465.1 Flaveria floridana | reverse complement strand
ATTTTGATAAGTTCGCCACGCATTGGATGCGTGTGCATAGTACATGCAACAAAGTATGTTGCATGAGAGTGTCAAGAGTATTCCGTCAGGGTTCCGATGTACGGAATTACCTAAGGAATATTCTTCAGTATAAAAATATAATTTTTATATTTTTTAACTTAATATCTTCTCTAGAGGTCGCTGTATGATCTTATGGTTGCTGAGGATTCACATAAACGAGATTACTTACGTAATCAAAGGTTTCATGTGCTTCAGCAGCAATCAGGGAGAAGATAGACAAAGTAGAGAAAGTTGTATTTTGTAATCGTGTCAATGATGTAATGACTTTTATGAATGAATGAGAATGCATATTTTATCATTTCCGTTGCGTTGTTTTGTGAACATATACTATATGTATGTGTTATGTGCGATGAACCACCAACCGTAGGGCGCCCGGTGAGCGGGGCCTTACAAATACAAGTCCAAGAAGGGGTCATATACTCAGAATCCATCATTGTATAATGTTGTTCCTACACCAGCTTCATCAGGAGCACCTCTTCAAACAGCGTTGGTATCCAACATGTCTGGAAATTCTCAAAGTGGGTCATCTGGAAGGGAAATATCAGGATCATCTGGAGCTCAATACAATATCATAGAAGCAAATCCAACAAAGTTAAAGACTGAGAATCTGGGAAATGTTACTGTTGAAGTAGCCAAGGAATACATGGATCTTCTTGCTGTTGTTGTGCACTCTTATGATGGATTAGTTGCTGGAAAATTTGGAAACTATCATCTTGTTGATGAAGACTATGAACAGGTTGATGAGACTGAATTGGAAAGAATGGACGTAATATGGGCTCTGGCTAGTGTAGTTAGAAGAGCAAAAAAGTTTGTGAAAAAGACTAGACAAAACATGATTGCTACCAAAGACGCAACTTTTGGTTTTGATAAAACAAAAGTCACACGCTTTAACTATGGGGAAAGATACTTCAAACGAGAGTGCGTGAAACCAAAGAAGACTAGAAATGGTAACCCTTTCACATCAAACAACCATCAGGACAAGGAAAAGAAAGTGACTTCAACCAGTCAAGATTCCAAAGCTATGGTTGCTCAAGGAGATGAAGGACAGGACTGGACATTCCGGTTCGTTTCTAATGGTGAAGCAAATATGGCGTTGCTGGAAGATCTTAATGATGATTTAGCAAGTGAAGGAGAAAAAATAGCTGATAATGCCAATTCAGACACTGAGAAAGCTATAGATGTAGTGGAAAACTTGGTTGAAAACGAACTGGCTGCTGCGAACACAGAATCTCAAATTAAAGAGGAATCTCAGTTTGCTTTCATCGCTTACACCTCCGGCACATCACAGTTAGAATCCAAATATGAACTTTTTGATAAATATGCCTGTGAAGAATGCAATAAATTTCATAAAAGCATAGATTTAAAATTTGCTAGATTGTTAGATCACAATGACAGTTTAGTAAATGATTTAAAACTATGCACTAAAGCTAACAGGGTGTTAAAACAAAATGAGAGCTGTTTTAAAGAAAAGATTGATTTGTTAGGAAAGCAACTCAGGGAAACTGAGGTTATTGACTTTAATCAAGCAAATAATATTAAGTTCTATCTAACAAAAATAGAGGAAACGAAGAAAGAAAAAGCAATTCTTCAGTTGAAATTGAGTCTTTAAATCAGAAACTTCACAATCTTGCTAGTTCCTCTCATATTGTTAAAAACTTGGATAAAGAAAGAAATAAGGGGGGAACGGATTGGTTATCAGGTTATGCCACCACCACACGTGATCCTTTTAAACACAAAATGTCGACCCATAAATAATAACCCAATAAAGGATCATATGGTGACAACACTTCTTGTCAGTGATCCGGATACCATAGTTAAACCTGTGCCACTTGTACTTACCAGAAAGCAACTACATCTGGCACAAAAGATGAGGTTGTCATTGAAGATTGGGATGAAGAGGATGACATTGCTACTCTTGGGTTGGGTTCAAAAGTTTTTGTTTCAAAACCTAAAATTTCAGAATCAACTCAGTCTAAAACTGTTCATCATCAAAATTTCAACAAAATGAAAGAAAATAGTAATCAAAATGTGAAACAAATTAAGTTTGTCAAAAAAGGTGAGAAACCAAAAGTTGAGAAGAAAGAGACCAATCCTAGACCATACTCCCTACCACACAAAAGATCTCACAGTCTAGTAGAATGGAGATCTTGTTAAAGATGTGGAGAAAGATGACATATATCTCCAAATTGTCCCTGCTATCAGACACCAACACAAAGGGTTGAACTTTTTCAAGATAATAAACCAAGGTTTACTAAAACAAGATCAAATACCCCTCCGAAATAGCATAGGCAACACAGACAAGCTGCTGGCAAAGCTATGATGACTGAGGCAAACCACGAGTTCAAACAATCAACCAGTCATCTGTTTATCATAAACAGTCCTTACACAAGACTGGTTTGTGGAAAGCCAAATCATCAGTTATGTCTGAGAGTGAGGATGAGATGAAGAATGTTGTCTCTCCAACTTCACAAGGACAGTGGGTAGAGTTTGTTATGTGATATGCCTCTGGGAAACCCAAGCCCGTAAAGGCTTGCGTCCCACTCCTAAACATTTCTATTTTTGTGCAGGTTATCCGCTACAGCGCTATCACTAACACCTGGATTATTGATAGTGGGTCATCCAGGCACATGATCTGGAATTTGTCTCTCCTTTTCAATGTCAAGCAAATAAAAGGGGGACATGTATCTTTGGCTGGAAATAAAGGAGGCTACATAACAGCTCAAGGTGAAGTAGGAAAAGGGAAGGTGAAATTTTGATAAAGTAAATTACGTTCAACAACTGCGGAACAATTTACTTTTAGTTTCTTAAATATGCGTTAAGGGATTTAAAGTGATGTTCGATGATAAGAAATGCTACATTCTGAAGAAGGAATATGTTATCCCTGAGGAGCAAATCTTAATGTTAGCTTCAAGATATAATGATCTATATGTCTTGGACATGTCAAGAGCTTCTACAACTAAGTCAGCTGCACAGTGTTTCTTGTCAAAAGCCATAGAGAAAGAGTCCATCTCTTGGAGAATGGGACATATCAAACCACAGAAGATGAATCACTTGGTTCAAAATAATCTGGTTGAAGGAGTTATAGTTAAAAATTTTCAGCTTCCAGATTTCTACATATCATGCAATAAAGGGAAACAGACCAAGAAATCTCACAAATCAAAGAAAGTTCATTCAATTGAGATACCACTGGAACTCTTGCACATAGACCTATTTGGCCCTGTTAGTACTAAAAGCATTGCTGGGCACTGGTATTGTTTTGTGGTCACAGATGATTATTCAAGATTTTCATGGGTAAAGTTTCTTCAGTCAAAATTAGAGACATTTGAAGCATTCAAGGTGTTAGTCACTACATTGAAGTCTCTATATAAGTTGAAAGTGAGGAAGATTCATTCAAACAATGGCACAGAATTCAAGAATCAGTGGATGGATGCCTTTTGCAGAGAGAAGGGGATTGTACATCAATTCTCTTCTGCTTATACTTCACAGATGAACGGAGTTGCTGAACCCAAAAATCAAAGCTTGATTGAAACTGCGAGGACTATGTTGGCAGATTCGAAGTTGCCTGTTCAATTTAAGATTTTTTTTATTTTATTTTCATTCTTTAATGTTACGTCTAATCTATTATTTTTTTCTCGTATTTGAAAATTTCAAAATCACAAAAAGATTTTAAATTTTTAAAATTTATAGGGAGAATTACCGAAAAAAAAGGGGGGGAGGGCAGGTAAGCTGATAGGCAAAGGCAACAAATCTGAGAAAGCAATTCAATGCTATGGAAAATAATTGTACACAGGCATCCAATTATTTAGGACACCAAAAAGATTTTCCTTTTTTCATTTTTCTGATAAATTTAAAATCACAGAATATTATAAATCAGAGATGTCAAAGCCTAACAAGTTGGAAAAATGATAGTAAGCTGGTCTATTATCATGGTTACACGGAGAAGTAGATCTAGGGGTTGCTAGTCCATTATACGATGTGTTGGTAGATTCAACACAATAGACTAGTAGACATCATTGGTGATTCACATAAATTAAATCAATCAACAAGTTGTGGGTTCCCATTGTATCCATGGTCTACACACTCAATCAAGTTCTAATAAGGGGTGAGGAGCAAATGAAAGCCACAAATGTGTGCAAACGATCCAAAACAGAGAAATGTATATGACAAATGTCATAAAGCATCAAAATAAGAACTAAATGTAATCAAGTTAAGACAAATGTCATTGCTGCATTAAATATCAAATCGTATTGCTCTAATGAGAAGATAGGTCTTGTGCCTCTCTCCTGTGCGATGGCACTGACCTAAGGCTTGGCATAACCTATATGTTCTAAGAATTCATTGCTGTTTAAGCCTCTGTGTTATGCGATAACACTGATCTGAGGCATTGCATTTCTTTGAAAGCTCTTAGAACAGTCTTTTCTTGACCACCAGACCGCTCAAAAATCTCCTGAGGAAGATTGATTACCATATACCAGTGGGATCCACAAATACTTGTTAATCTAATTCACCTAAAAATCACTGATGTATGTCAAAAATCTATGTGTGAATTTAAGTGGACAAACATACTGACAATTGTCATGGCATCTCTTGATGTTCAAAATCAAAGTGTGCTACATAACTGTTCCAGCATGATTTCCTGTTAGTGCTTTTGATTCTTAGATTAAAGAAATTCTGTAAATTGTACATATAATGTCTTCTATCATTGATATATCAACAAAAAGTTCCAAATAATTGTGTTTTTACCTGTATGATTCCATATGAATCTTTCTCGAAATGAAGTGAATGCCTTAAGTTGTTCTCCTCAGGGGGAGAAATCGTTTAAGTGATGTTAAAGTGCTTTCAACCCTCCTCAAATGAAAATTACAAAAATATGTCTTATTTCAGTTTTATTTCAAGTTTTTCCAGTTCTATTTATGTGTGCAATGTGTCAATGTCAGACTATATAACAAGATTGAACTCTGTGAAAGTCACAAAATTGAACCGAATCTTAACTGTTAAAATATTGTTTTTGAAAGATAAAAAGGATCATGTTTGAGGTGATCAACAGTTTTTGATAAAAAGATCACGTCTGAGGTGATCAACGGTTTTTAATATAAAGGATCACGTCTGAGGTGATCAATAGATAAAAAGATCATGTCTGAGACGGTCGGTAGGCTAGAAAGTTACATCTAATGTAACTGTGTGCATTACTGAGATAAACTAAGTCTAATCCATGAGGATGGCCCAATCATACGACCAATAGCACAACTAGACCATGAGTATGGACCTAATGCACACTGGACCCTCAGCATGACCCAATCGTATGATTGGCAGCATCAGAATGCTCAATCTCACGATTGGCAAGATCAGTATGATCCAATCACACGATTGGTAAGGCGTCTAGGTCATTCGTGCGATTGGACTTCAGACGCACGTCTGAGCCATGCGTATGGGTCTAGTCGCACGACTAGAATCCCCGATGGTATAAAAAGAGGCTTAGTTGGTCATGACCTCTTCACTTGTTTTAAATCCTCTGAAAAACCGTAAACTAAGGGACCCCTTTTTGAATTTTTTTTGTGTGATCTAATCCGATATCTTGTTCACTAACTGATCTATGTTGGATTACAGGTATATTCAAGATGAAATCGCGATGCTTTGGGGTGTTTAATCGGTTATTCAGTCAAACTTTGGTGTCATTTATCAACACAGACAATGAATCCATTAACTTGAACCCTAAAGAAGATTTAAAGTAAAATTAACAAACAACTGATGTTTTAAAAAGTCTAAATGAGTCTAAGGACATAAATCTCGTAATGGTTGATGTGGATTTGAATCAAAATCAAATGTTTGGACTCGCACAGTACGTATACAACTGGGTATACTGATTAACCTCAATCGCATGATTGAACCATAAGCATGACTCAATCGCACGATTGAACCAATCGGTCCTTCAGTCGTACGACTGGCTAAATCGTATGTCATAGCACACGACTAAGCTCAGTCGGTTGCTCAATCGTACAACTGAGTTCAGTCGTATGGTCTAATCGTACGATTGAACCAGTAAAATGAGATTTGTTTCAAATTCAAGTGTTCTTCTTTGTTGAACTGATCTAATATGTTAATGGGTGTTTGTGAATTGTGTTACAATGAAATGGCTGAATGGTGGATGATGAACACCAAGCACAACATTTGTGCTTACTTGAACACGACGTCAAGGAACGCCGATGAGTGTGTAGGAATTATCGAATTCCTAAAGCGATCCAGGATTTTTAGAGCTATCTCTACTGCATGTACACCATACAGATCTCTAAGCAAGCATTCTGGGAGAATGCTGTGGTAGATCGTTCCGTTGAGCCATACCAAATCAGAAGCTCGATATTCGGTGAGGAGATTGATGTTGGTGAGGAGATTGATGTTGGTGAGGATGACCTGAGAAGGGTGTTGGGTCTAGGAGAAGATGGGGAGCATCCGACCAAACTACATCCCCTAGTTGTGTGGGGCTGCTTTCTAAGGATTAAGTATGCCAGTGACATCAATGCCGGAGTGCTTAACAAGAGCAACATGTGCCCGCCCTTCAAGTATTTAGCTCATGTGGTTCTCAAGTGCATTGCTTCACGACGTGGTGGGTTCGATGAGCTAAGTGATCAGATTCAGAACGCTTTTGTGGCGCTAGTTCTCACCATCCATTTAGCTTCTCGAAGATGTTCTTCAACTACTTGAAGGAGAACACTGAGATGAAAGGGAAGGAAAGCTTTTGCATGTATCTTAGATTCCTCCAGATGGTGATCAACGAGAAGCTTCCCAACCTGCCAAAGAACAAAGATAACGAGGTCATATTGGAGGTGATGGATGACACTACACTGGGCAGGATGAAAGTGTACAGGGGAAAGCCACAGAAGCCCCAGTTCGATGATTATTTGGCCATCTGGCAAGAGCAGATTATGTTGCACCAAAAGGAAGGAGATGGCATCACGATGATAGTGAATCAGATGTAGAGAATGTGGTGATTCTAGATGATGATCAGGATGATGATGATGATGACCAGGATGAAGGTCAAGGAGGTGGTGGTGAAGCCTCAAGTCAATCCTGATCTGCTGAAACATTCACTACGGAACCACCTCCTCAGCAGGGTGGATCGTCTACTGTTAGGGGATCTGGGTAGGCTGCTATCAACCCAGACATCCCTACCATTGACAACATAGGGAACTTTGACTTGGGTGATGAATCAGAAGACTCTGAGGAAGAACCGCTTATTAGACATGTAGGAGGGAAGTGGGTTGCCACTGAAAGAGGCAAAGAGTTGGTTAGTGTGCGTCAGACAAAATCAACAGGGGTGGATACTGAGGAAGCTGATCCATCCTACACACATGAACAACCAATCTCCAAAGGAAAGGAACCTGCAGCTATTGGGAAGAGAAGGAAAAGGATGGCAATGCCTTACTAAAAGAAGGGGAAGCGCCAGAGGTTGGTGCTGATGAGTTCTCCCTTGCCCTCTCAAACCTTTCCAGCTACATCCATTGTTACTACCATAATCTCACCTACTACCACCATCTCACCCACTACCACACCAATGCCCATACCAGCCTCACCCAAAATAACCACAACCACAACTCCCCAAACCTTACCCATTCCCTCACCTTTATACACAACCTCAACCACCAACCCATCCATCTTACAAGCTAGAACCTCAACCCGTCAAGTTCCTACATTTCAGAGATCTCCCTTACCCACAGTTGGTCTAGAGGAACAACTTGCTAGCCTTAACATGTTGGTACTCAAGCTGTTAGCTACCGACGACCTCAAATCAACCAGATCAACCTACTGACGTCGGAGAATGCAGCTCAAGGTCAATAGATTGCCTAATTTACTGAGTGAAATGACGCAAATGAGCTTGCCATGGTTAGGGCACATGAGGCTCTTCAAACTCAAAATCAGCTTATGTTAGCATCCACTGAGAAGATTAATGTGTTAGAGAAGAAAACAAGAAGATCATGTTAAGATTGAAAGGAAAGAAGGAGGAAACATTAAAGATCAAAGGAGATGGAGTTGATGATGATGATCTTGGTGATAACTCAACTGATGATGAGTCTGATGGTAAGGATGATGAGGAAGACACAGATGAGACAGATGTGGAGAAGGACAACGATGAAGATGATGATGATGATGATGATGATGATGATGATGATGATGATGATGATGATGATGATGATGATGATCAACCGGAGGGTGAAGGCAAAGTTCCAACAACACATCAATCTGATAAAGAAAGAAGAACCAAAAAGAACCAAGATCATGGAACTTCATCCTCAGCTCCTCAAGACAAGGATCATCATGATAAAGATACAAGTAATGAGTAACATGTTTATGTAATTTGAACTTATATGTATTGAAATGTATTAAATTAATGAAAATGAATGTCGAGTTATGTAAAATGCTATGATGTTTATTAAACTTTGCTATGTTGATCATTCTATGTAGCAGATAAATCTCACCAGGTCGATGAACACGATGTTGCACCTCTCCAGCAAATCAAGACACAGTTTACTATGATTCTTGATTTGCAGGGGATTCTCAGAAGATCAGTAAGTTATGCACCAGAAGAGGGGGAGATCATCCATGACTTATCAGATGAACAACTTGCAGATATGTTCAAACTATACCCTGATAAGATTGTCAGAGACACTAGAAGTTGATGTTACCGGTGATAAGAAATTGCATTATGTAGCTGAGGTGGAAATAGAGGATGTCACATCTGATTATTATCCACAGTACACTAATGATGATGGAGAAGTCTTACTTGATTTAGGTAAGACGTTTGACAGTGAAAGCTTCGACAAGGTAAATGAGAAGGTCAGTGAGAAAGAATCGACTGAGATGGCAGCTCAAGCCAATGATGTCGATGTGGAGCAGAGAAAAGCTGAGTGGGATGCATGTCTGTCTGAGATGAAAAACCAACATGAACCTCGCAAAATGCCTACACGAAGATTTAAAAAGTTAGAAGGCATCAAAAGGTGTCAGGGAAAATAATCAGCTGGGCTTATTTTGAGGACTTAAACGTTTATGCTATCAAAAGAGAGAAGGGGATCGAGTACTACAGACATCCTCATGGTCTGAAGACTCTTCCGGGTTTTGAGCTGAACAGACTAGCATGTTTAAATCTACTGTATGCAGACTCAAGACAGATTTCAGGATGGTTTGAAAGGGCCTTAAAGAAAGAGTATCACACGAAGTGGGTGAACTTCAAACCTTAACAATCGAGGGGGTTCATGAGCAAAACTGAAGTTGATCCCATTTTAGGAAGACCGAAGGTAGTTCTGAAGTGGAGACCTCCTAGGACTATGACTAAGATTCCAGTAAGGAAAATGCCATAGGACTTCACACCTTATTTCAAATGGTGGTACTATGACTGGAGGACTGGTGAAGCTGTGATTGTGCTGAGTTGAAAAGGAAAGATAGAGGGGATCAGGGTGTTTGACCCGATGTGGCTTATCAACTTATCAGAAGACGATGTCTACACGTTATACAAGTCTTTACCTCTGTAGGGTTTTAAGTGGTGAAGACTAAGGAATCAATTCTAAACTCTAGTACCAAGAGTTCAAGTTCATGTCCAACTCATCCCTGTGAAGGAATGAAGGCTGATCAGCTGTGTACCACTACTACACAGCCTAAACCATCCACCTCCAACAGTAAACCTCACCCTAGGAAGTTTGCTGTAACATTTGGGATGGAAATGAAAAGTGATCAAGCTCAGCATTCTATTCACAAGAAGTCTCTCAGAAGAAAAATAGTTGATTGCATTATCTGTGGCAGTACTTCTCATCTTGCAAAGGATTGTATCTACAATCCTAAAAGTACTTTCCACACAACCAAGAAGAAGACTTCTAAGAAGAAAAGGAAGAAGAAAGCTTCGGAAGGAAAATCTCTTTCTTTCAAAAGCTACAAAATGGAAATGAAGACAAGTAAAAACTTACCTTTGGAAGATAAAATGGTCTCAGAAAAAAGGAATGCATCCGAAGCACTGAAGCTTGTTATAGTGAAAGCATGATCTTCCGAAGGGTCAGTCTCCAAAACTTCCAAAGTTGTTAAAACTTCCAAAGTATTAAAGTTCAACTTTCATCTTTCAAAGATGGTGTGGAAGATAAAGGAAGACCAAGAGACTGGAAGTTCCTCATTAACAATAGCACATGATCTCCAAAGTCTTAAGATATTTTCGATTACTATTGCATTGTCTTCAATCCATTTTGAAAATATCAAGACCAATGATACTTGGGTTTCTAAATGTAACTAACTTTCTCCTTGTTGTGCAAGAATAGCTAAAGACTAAGAGGAATGTATGGATGATTGACAGTGGTTGTTCCAGGCACATGACAGGCAATGGCTCTTTGCTTTAAAACTTCGAAAAAATTGATGGAGGGCCAGTTGCCTTTGGAGGAGATGCAGGAGGTTACATTACTGGAAGGGGCAGGGTCATAAATGGTAAGCTCAACATTGAAAAGGTAAACTTTGTTAAAGAGCTTGGGTACAATTTACTAAGTGTATCCTAATTTTGTGACCAGAAACATAATATGCTCTTCACTGAGCATTAGTGCATTGTTCTCAATCCTGGGTGGTCGTTCCTCAAGAGCATATCTTGCTCAGAGACCCCAAGAAAGGGAACATGTACAATATGGATTTGAAGGAAACATCTCCCTCAGGAGAAGTTTCTTGCTTTCTATTTAAAACAAATAATGATGAGTCTTTCCTTTGGTATAAAATAATATGCCTTGTAAACTTTAAGAACATGAATGAATTAATTAAGAATGATATGGTAACTGGAATGCTAAAGAAAGAGTTTACAAGTGATGGTCACTGTGTTGCATGCCTGAAAGGGAAACAACACAAGGTTTCTCATAAACCAAAGGAAAAGAACTCCATCATTACTCCCCTACACTTATTACATATGGATCTCTTTGGTCCCACCAGTGTAATAAGTCTAGGAAGGACCTCATACTATTTAGTGATCACAAATGATTTCAAAAGATTTACTTGGGTCTTCTTCCCTAGGACTAAGGATGAGAGTATTGAGGTCTTAAAGAACTTTATTCTGAAAATTATGAATCAATGTTATCACAAGGTCAAGACCATAAGATGTGATCAAGAAATTAAATTCAAGAACCAAATCCTTGACACATTTTGTTATGAAAAGGGTATTACAAGACAATATAGTGCTCCCATGACTCCTCAGTAAAACGGTGTTGCTAATAGCAGAAACTTGACACTTACTGAAGCTCCAAGAACCATGTTGTCTGACTCTAAACTGCCCATCATCTTATGAGCAAAGGTAGTCAACACTAGTTGCTATATGCAGAATAGAGTTTTAGTAGTAAAGGCTTATAGTAAGACTCCTTATGAACTGTGGCACAAAAGGAGAGCTTTCATTGGTTTCCTTAGATCATTTGAATGTCCTTGCACCATCTTGAATACCAAAGATCAAGTAGCCAAATTTTCTAAGAAATCAAATGATGGGCACTTTATTAAATACTCTTCCCAAGCTAAGGCTTATATAGGTTACAATCTCAGAAGTAGAGTAGTTGAAGAGTCAGCCAATGTGACCTTCAATGAGCACACTCCCAGTGTGAAAGTTTTTGGTCCTAATTAGCTATTTGATCTTGATTTAGTTACTAACTATTTTGACAAATCTTGTGAGAATGTTTCAAGATCTACAGGTAACTTATTAACAGGAGATCATGTGTAAGGCCCCGTTCCTGGGACGCTTACAATTGGTCATTCATAGCGTTAAACAATTAAAACACTTCATTTTGTAGCAAAAATATAACTTTTCATTAATAACTAACATGCTGTCAAAACATCATGTCATTTCGTTTACATCTCAAAAATTGTATTAATATAATAACATTCTCAAAAATATTGATGCCAAACTCGAATCATTCCCAGTAGCTTATGCATCCATGCCTGTACCTCCTAGCATCAACAATCACCTGCCAACTATTATGCATACAAAAGTTAGCAACGCTGAGTGAGTTCTAGTTTTTATAATAAAATACTTTATGTCCGTTTAAAAACATTTACTTTACTTTCGCACGTGATCATACATCATACATACAACTAGATAATAATCATTATTATCTTTCATCATTGTTTGTTTCATACTTTATTACACGTTACGTACTTTATCTTTATCTTTCACTTCTATCTATATCCTATACTGGGCCGAAGTCTATAAATAAACCCCAAACATTATGCATGAAGCTGACTCCAGTACTGAGGAAAGTGACAAGGATCTTGTTTCATAATTTTGTTCAATCTTGAGGATTAGGCCCCTGTATTCATAGGCTAGCTAGGCCCTATACAGTTGAGCTAATAACACACGATTCTGAAGCTCCTTTCATTTTGCTTGTAAGACTTTCATTCATTCATTAGGTTCCATTTTTTATTATCATTAACTTTCACTTCATTACATAATACTTATTCTTACTAGGATATATCACACCAAGTAGGAAACATCATACCAATGAATTCACCCATAATCTATACATTCGAATTTTCATCAAAATAAATAACAAACAATGATATCCGACCCTCCACAGGACAGCGGGGGTTCAAGGGTGGAAAGTTACTTCACGCTTAGATTATCTAAGCTATGATCACCGTATATGGTCTGCATATAAGTTAAAACACAAATATGTCATTTTTACATAGTTTCGCACGCAGTTTTGCATGCAGTTTTGCTACCAGTTTTGCATGGTAGTTTCGCCCAACATTCGTTGGAATTCCATGGCTGCGAAATTACCAGCGAAACTATAGTTTCGCAAGAAGAACCACAATTTCCCTCGAAGAACTGACAGTTTTGCATGAAAAACTGTCAGTTTTGCAGAACGCATAAAATGACGTTCCAACCCGTTTTTAACCTAAAATTTCAACGTTTTGCACCCAAATCCTTCGTTTTTTATCTAGGAAACTATATCTAAGCTTGTTACATGATTTGATGCATAAAAATGTGACTTTTGTAGCATTCTTTGCCTCTTTTCAAAACCCAAAAACCCTAGAATCCAAATCTGCTATGAGGAGGTGTTTGGAGGATGATTCTTACCTGGATTTATTGCTCTTTCCTTACGGTTTGATGCACAAACACTTAGATCTTGAATACTTTAACCAACAAACATCAAATCTTGATTTCTTTCTACTTTCTCTCTCTACTGTCTCTCTCTAGAAAGTTTGTTGTTAAGTTGCAAATGGGGAGAATTATGGTTGGTTGCGTTTGTATACCGGGTGTTCATAAGACCTTAAACTCGTCTAGCATATAACCCGTAAGGTTAATTTGGTCCATATTCCATTTTCTTCTTATTTATATTAAATAAGTCCCAACTAAGCCCATTATTATTAATTGGCTTGTTTTGACTTTTTCCCGGGCGTTACATCCTGACTCGAGATTTGAGCTGAGAAGACCAAGCAAGAATACTACTTCAGCTCTAGCGGTAACTAACCCTGCAAATGGACAAATTCCAACTCATAGTCACAAAACATAAATGAAGGAGCTTCAAATGTAGGAGGAAATGGTGTTGGTGATAGCGATCAAGGATTTCTTAATGCTGATAACCACTCCATGGAAGACAATATCAATGATGTCACACACTCATTGGATCAAGCTTCTCTTAATAAGTGTGTTGATATGGTGGGTGACAGCTCATTGCCAGATTTAAACTTCACAAATTTAGATATGTCCAATCAACTTGTTATGATACCCTAACTTAGGATCAACCAGTCACATCCTACCATAAATATCATTGGAGATGTTGACAAAGGGGTGAGAACAAGAGGACAATCTCATGACAAAAATGTTTGTCTATACTCTTGTTTCATGTCCTAGATAGAGCCAAAGAAAGTTGATGAGGCTTTTAAGGATGCAAGTTAGGTTGAAGAAATACAAGAGGAGCTGCTTTAATTCAAAAGACAAAAGGTTTGGCACCAATGTCCTCTTCCTCAAAGGAAGACTACCATAGGAACCAAATGAGATTTTAGGAACAAGAAGGATTATAAAGTACTTGTCATCAAGAATAAGGCAAGACTAGTTATTCAAGGATACGCACAAGAAGAAGTAATTAACTACTCAGATGTCTTTGCTCCTATGGCAAGACTTAAAGTTGTTAGGATATTCCTAGCTTTTGCAGCATCCAAGGATTTCAAGGTCTACCAACTTGATGTCAAGTGTGCTTTCTTATATGCGGTGATTGATGAAGAAGTGTATGTCAAATAACCACCTGGCTTTGCAGACCCATATCATTCTAATTATGTCTGCAAACCTGATAAAGCTCTCTATGGGTTGTACCAAGCTCTATGGAAGTGGTATGAGACATTATCTTAGTATCTCTTTCAGCATGGCTACAAGAGAGGTACTATATAAGGGACCCTCTTCATCAAAGGAACTATAAATGACTTAATGTTGGTTCATGTGTATGTAGATGACATTATCTTTAGGTCGACTAATCCAAAGCTCAATAAAGACTTTAAGAAGTTGATGAAGAATAGATTTGAAATAAGTGCCATGCGGAAACTCAATTCTTTCTAGGAATTCAAGTGAAGCAAGTTGATAATGGCATCTTCATAAGTCAAGGAAAGTATGTACAAGACATACTTACAAGATTCAACATGATTGAATATAAGGTTCAAAGACACCCATAGCCAGAAACCACTCCCTTGGACCAGATCTTGAGGGGGAGTATGTAGATGAATATATTTACAAGGCTATGATTGGGTCTCTTATGTACCTCACAACCAGCAAGCCTTATATCATGTTTGCTAACTACATTTGTGCAAGATATCAAGCCAACCTCATGATGTCACACCTCGTTGTTGTCAAGAGGATTCTTAGATATCTCAAAGGTGCTCCGAGCTAGGCCTTTGGTATCTAAAGAATTCTGACTTCAATATCTATGCCTATACAAATAATGACTATGGGGGATGCAAGATGACTGCAAAGTCTACATCTGGGTGTGTCAATTCCTTGGTGGAAGGATAGTCTCATGGCAATGCAAAAAACAATCATATGTATCTGCATCAACTGGTAAAGTTGAATACATTGCTGTTGCTAGCTATTGTGCTCAAGTGCTTTAGGTTTAGAATTCGATGTTGGACTATGGATTCAATATCAAGGAGACTACAATCCACATAGACAACAATAGTGCTATCTCTATTACAGAGAATCCTATGATGCACTCAAGGACAAAACACATCAACATCAGGTATCATCTAATTAGAGATAATTTTGAAAAGGGATTGACAAAACTAGTCAAAGTTAACACAGATGAACAATATGCTGATCTGTTCAAAAAGGCTTTTGATGAACAGAGATTTAAATATCTTGTATCAGCTATTAGGATGATTAACTTTGAGTAGATTTTCTTAAAAACTTAATTCAAGACTATTTCTAAAACATATGTGTCCTATGTTGTCTAAACTATCACCTACATAAGCCCAGTTTACTTTGAAATACATATTTTTCAAATGATATTCCTTAGAATTCTGGAAATTTTAAACACATTTTCTTTCGGAAAATATTAATATTGTCTTCGAAAGAATATTAAGTCTTCAAATCAAATAACTACTTATAAGAAATTTACCCTTGGAAGAAATTTTTATACCTCCGAATAAAAATATGCTTCTAAGTACTTATATGTATTTGAAGAACAATTTTCTTCCGAAAGTAATTAAATCTCGGAAGATTTATTCCCTTAAGACTAAAACTTCCAAATTTTAATCTCTTATGAAACTAAATATGTCTCAGAAGAGAAAATACTTAAATATTCTTTCCTCCGAAACAAATTTTTATAAAAGTAAGGAATATCTTCTGAACTCAAATTTGGCTTCATAAGTTTTTATAAAACTTCCAAAGACAAAATACCTTTTGAAGATTTTTGACTTTCAAGAAAACTAACTTTTATGCACTTTTTCAGAGGTGGAACTGACATTCGGATTTCAAAGTTTATCCTTTTGTATTAAATTTGTCTCAAATCCATTTCATATATATACACCCAACGGTGCCCCCGTCTTTTACTATCTTCTTTATCTGCAAATTCTCTAACCTAAATTCACCCACTAACTGACCTTGTTCTTATCTTCCTTCACAACAAAGCTGGCAACCCTAACCGTAGAAACCAACCTGATTTATCCATTCACCTTCAAAATGAAACATATTAAGTTGCTCTGTTAGACTCTAAGAAAGATCTAGGTTTCTTAGAGGTTTGCCACTTTTTTACTCTATCCAGCTATCTCACCTCCCTCACCATAGATCCTCCACTCTATGAGGATCAGCTATTGAACTTTACGAGGACCTGCCAAGAGGTCACCATAGATGGGGAGAAGGCACTGTCTGCCACAGTGCAGGGGAGGACAATCTTCATCACTCTAGTGTCAATAAACACTCATCTTCAGCTGGATGATGTAGAAGGTGATTTATCCTTCCCCAAATCTGTTGTTAACCAGTCCACTTGACAGATGGGCTATAAAGGTGACTTCACAGTCAGAACCTTCAGGAATGGAAAGGTCTCCTCTCAATGGAAATACCTCCTCCATGTGATCATTCACAACTTATCTAACAAGTATAGAGGATGGGACTACATTCCTGAAGACCTTTCCGTTATAGTCCATGGGATGGTTCAGGGGGTCAGGTTCAGGTATTCATAATTTGTATATACTAACTTACTTGCAAACTTGGACTCCTTAGAATATTACATGTTCCCTAGATATGTCCAGCACATTTTTAACTATGAACTGGGCTCACAGTTGAGGGGAACAGGTAATGTTCTAAAATTGGCACAGATGAAGCCCGACATCTTTAAGACAATGAGAAAGCCTACAGTCGGCTTCACAGGGGTAGAAACAACCTTGGCCCCAAAAAATTTAAAGCTCATTGCTTAAAGTGGCAACCTAGCAGCACCAGCTAGTGTTGAACCCAAACCTTCTACTTCACAACAACCCACACAGCCACAAATAACTATCACGTACCAAAGAAAATCCAAACAAACCCCTGTACAAGCTACTCAACTTATGTAAGCCCCCATATAACCACCTACGCCTGAAGAAGTGGATACTAGAGCTCCCACTTCCCTTGAGGAGCAAACTACTCCTATCTCACCAATGATCAGTGCTGAGGTTCCTCATGCTCAGACTGATGAGCTCATAACCCCAACAACCTCACGCTCAGAGTCTTAACTCTTGATATAAACCAACCCATTCCCAACCTAGAATTCAATGATGATGAAGATATAGGATTTAGTGAGTACCATGACTCTCTTTTCTCCACCCCTGCTTAAGGAGAGATGAGTACTCCTACCTCTTCCATACCTAACACACATCATCCACCTATTACTGAGGTAGATCTCCCTAAACCTATTTAGGAGACCCATATGGAAGAGGCTCTCACTTCATCAAGTGATTACATCATTAAGACCTCAACCATGGCAACCTAGCCTATTAACACTTCAACTGAACCTATCAACGTGCATGGGAAATCCAGTAACCAAGAACAACATGTTGGTGATAAGGAAGAAGACTTAAGTCATATACTCTCATCTCCCAGTGATTCTTCTGATAAAGATAAGGGGAACATGAGGCTAAAGGTGCAAAAACTGACTAAAACCTGTACCTATTTAGTCTCTAAGATTAGTCACCTGGAATCTCTGGTGACTACCTTGTAAAGAAGGGTCCATGATCAGTAACTTTAGATTTTTGATCTCAAGGAAGAACTAGTCGGGAGACCTCTAAGGAGGACTCAACCAGGAACATAAGAACCTATGGATGTGATATACTTAACCCCAGCTCACCTATGTAAGATGGTGATGCTCCCAAAAAGGGGGAGAAAGTCCAAGCAAACACAGAACCTAAGAGTTCTTCTCAGAGTATGGACATTAAGGATTCACCACCCTCACTTGCAATTGTCCATACTCAACAACCTCCTCAAGTCCATATTAATATGGACTCACTCATATAAAGTTTGATTGAGGAGGGTATCCCAAGGGCTATGTATGCCCCACCCTATGATGATGAGAATGAAATAATAGGGTGGATGTATGATGCTGACAGGAGAGCCTTGATACTGCATAGGTCTTCAATTTTCAAACCCTGAAGTACTATAACAGTCTTCCTCTAGTCCATATGTCAATTGCCAACCCAAGTCAAAACAGGCAAGCTGACAGACTGGCTGAGAGGATTCAAGACAAGATAGTTAAAGAGTTCAGACAAAGAAGAAGACAAAGGCTAACAGGTAATGTAATTGGTCAACTGGATGTTGAGGTGGACCCTAAAATTAGCTTCAAAGGGGAAACCTTGACTGAAGGCCTAGTGATAGACCATATGAACCTTGTCACAGGGACTACATCAACATCCTCTACCCTTAGTGAGGCACTAGCTGGTGAAGGTGCTTCATAACCTCTCTCAGGCCAGAGCTTGACTGCTGAATCAAGCCATGGAGGCCAAAGCTCTCTCCATCCTGAGTCACCAAGGCCTGTGAATGACAAAGGAAAAAGGAAACTGACTCTTGAGGAGATTGAGGAGGAAAGAGAGAGGAAGAGGAAGCTAAGGGGTGAGAGTTCAAGTGGGTCCCCACACTTCATGGAAGCTGTAATCAAGGCTACCCCCATGCCAAATACTTAACATGATAAGTTGAGGGTAGCCAGATTAAACTACATGGGGATAAAACTACAATGTTGATGAACTCATCTCTCTTCCCTTAGAGGAACTTAATGAACTGGTAGACATAGAGCTGATTAAGGAGAGGAAGGAGGCAGAGGATGCAGAGTTGCTCCTCAAGATTACATAATAAAGAAGACAGAAAAGGCTTTACAAATATGCTCCTACCTTCTCCCTAGTTCAATAAAGCCCTAAGAAAGAGGCTGTGGCAACTAAACAATCTCAGGTAGACAAGGAAGTTGATAGACAAAATATGATCAACTACCTGAGTGCCACAGGTCTCTATCAGGCATCTGCACTTCTTCCCTTATCATATGAGTATATTGAATTCGAGTATCTTAAGCAGCTGGAACAACAAGACATTAAAGAACAAAAGGCTACTAAGAGAAGGATGAGGGAAGAAGTTGCAAAGTCAAGAGCTATCATCCAAAAGAGCCAAAAGAAGTCTGCTGATAGGAAAAGGATGATGAGCTTCTTTGTAAGGCCCCGTTCCTGGGCACCTCACAGCTGGTCATTCATTGCACGTAAAACATATATTTGTATAGACTTAATAAAATCACGCTGCGGAAATTCTGAAATAAACTTTCATTTTACTATAAATACTTTTACGATTTAATACAACGTACTTCAATTACAAGACATTTGATGTTGCATTACATTACAAAAGCACTATTAAAAAAGGGTCATAAACAGTGACCTATAGTATAGAAATATATAAAAATTTTCATCATAAAGAAGATTCCTTAAGTAATCCCTTATATCGGGATCCTCAAGGAACACTTGACACTTGCATGCAACATAAGTTGTTGCATGTATTATGCGCACGCATTCCATTGCGTTGTAGCATTATCAAAAGGAGAATGCCATCCCAAAAGAGCTGAGTAGCCGCCTCGTGCCATCCCCAGCAACACTACTTGCCAACTGGAAACACATAAAAAGTCAGCGTTGCTGAGTGAGTTCTAGTTTTATAATAAACATACTTATTTACATTATAAACCATTCCTTTCTTTCACATGATCATACATATTACATACACATAGATAATATTCTTTATTATCTTCATCGTTCGTTATACATCATATTCTTTCGGTTCTCATATGGATCCTGTCAGGCTTTACCCACTTCATAGCACTCAACTATGATTGCTGTGGTCGAATGACAAGGATCCCGTTCATCTTTGCTTGCATATTGAATACGTTTTGTACCAATACCATATGCTATACCCCGATCAGTCTTAGATACTGGGCCATGAATCCATAGAGCGTATGCCACAGTGGGCCGTGAATCAATAGAGCGTATGCCACAGTACTAGTAGGTAAGCGATAGAGGTACCATGACTATGGTCATACACAAAGAAGGACCCGTTTACCTTAATTCAATGCTTGCAAGACTTAGTTCGTTCATTCATTAATGCATGTATTCATGATCATATTTCCTTTTCGTTCATTCATTAATAAATGCATTCGTCATCATGTTCCTCTTTCATTATCTTTCACTTTACGTTACATAATACTTCATTCATTCATT
>BJCO01464479.1:0-30705 GCA_018326465.1 Flaveria floridana | reverse complement strand
TCTTAAACATGTCATGTTCACCCTCTTTCGTGTCTAATCGCTTATACATCCTCTCGTATGCTGTGTTCTTTGCCTCTGCCACGGACTTTTTCGCCTCTCGTTTAGCCTCTTTGTATTTATCTTTTAGCTCTGCTCGTTCTTCCTCATTATTACAGCGTAAAAGCTCTCTAAAACTTTGTTGTTTAATTCTTATCCTCTCCTGTACATCTTCGTTCCACCACCAGGATTCCTTATGGCCGATTTTCCTATTTGTTGCAGTCCCAAGCGTTTCTTTAGCTGCTTGAATTGAATAAGAACACATGCTAAAATGATTTCTAAGTGGTTATTATTTGAAATTTATAAACTCAATTACATTACAACTTCCAATGATTTAAAAGCCAATGACTCGTAGATTGTTTAACAACACTCATAAAAGGTGAATTGTTTTTTAGATACCAACACAAAATGTATAAGTCTAACTTGATCATCATAAGATTGCAAGATTAGAATAAGAATCATATCCTAAAAAGGTAGAAAGTTAGATCAAGTACAACAATAAACATAAGTCCTGCGGTCAAGGTTAAATACGAATGAACTAGCTTTGTATATATGCTTATGGTAGAACTTCCATTCTTGATTCTTTTTTTATTTTGTGTTTGTAATGATGGACTTGTCTCCTTGATCAGCAATGGTCGAGAATATCGTCATTCAACTCCATGTGTGGATTCCTCTCAAAGCAGTAACTTGATTGCATAAACCAAAACTGAATTAAAACCCTAGCGTGATTGCTTGTCTTAGGCGTAGAATATGCTCCTCTAAGCGTAGAATATGTTGGGCAACTCGCATTTCTCACTTTTATTTGCTCTTTGTCTAATCCAAGTCATGTGCATGCGCTCATACATCCACAGCCTACATATTCTTTATATTTAACCTAGAAGCATAGAATATTCTCAAAGTAACTATATTTCATACATAATTATGAGAAAACATATAAATATACTTAATTAACAGATGATAATCAATCACCCATCACCTATGCAAGGGAGGTATGCTTTGTGATATTTCTACCAAAGATGTATCGGTAGAAACTTTAGTGTTGTTAATGCAGCGTTGTTTGCAACTTTAGATACACTTTTTTGTCGAGTATGTAGCAATATCTTCCAAGTGGATTTTAAAGAACTAATTAATAAATGGTTTCCTAAATGAAGGGGGTTTATAGGGTGTGACCACATGGATTTTTCAAAAATGACCGTAGTATGGACAAAACAAATTGTGCTAACAACCTATATCCAAAAAGTCCTTATGATTTTACATCATTGAGCATGGTCCTAACAACCACAATTAGGGTTACATTTCTCTTCACAGCTTTACCATTTTTCAAAAGAGTTTGAGGAACATTAAGGGGGTGTTTGATATGCAGAAATTCAATAGAATTCAATGGAAGTGGAATCTAAATTCCATGGGCCATTTTTGTTTGGTTTGTAGGAATTCGTTGGAATTGGAGTTGAAATTTGAATTTGAATTCCATTCTTAACATGTTTGGTTGCGAAATGAATTGGAATTGGAGTTGAAATTTGAATTTGAATTCCATTCTTAACATGTTTGGTTGCGAAATGAATTGGAATTGGAATTGAAATTAATTGGAACTAAAATTGAAATTGATTCCCTCAAATTCCTTCAAATGAAGGATTTCAAAATCCTTCCAAAGTTTGAAGTATTTCCAATTCCACCGTGCCCCCCCCGGCCACCGGCCACCACCTACCACCCTGCCCACCGCCAACTGACACAACCAACAACCCTTTCCGCTCTCGCTTACCGCCACCGTCCCTGACCGCCACCAACGTTGACCGTCATCACCCCCGACCGCCACCACCCGACCTCAGACCGCCTTCGGTGCCACCCCTAACCATCGGCCGCTGCCGCCCTTCGCCCGCCGTCACCGCTCGACCGCCGCCGTTCTTTGACCGTCAACCGCCTACGCTCGCTGAACGCCTCTGACCTCCGACAGTTGCCTCCCCCTAACCATAGATGCAGCCTCTGACCATTACCTCCGCCGAACGCCCCTTCCTACAGTGGCCACCATTGCCCTTGTCATCGGATCGTCCTCGATCACCTAAAATCGTTTGACACCACACTAACTGCTTGCTTATCGGCCTACCCCGTAACAACCCAAACCCATCGACAACCGATCATGCAGTAACCGTTGTCAACATTTAACAGTCGTTGCTAACTGCGACCGACTACCAACCATCATCGCCAACCCGTATCGATTTTAGACACGCTTGAGGCAACTATTGGTTCTCAGCTTTAGGCATGATCGGTTGGTTATGGCGGTGGGGTACGACTAGTTTCGGAAACGGGTGTGACTGGTGGTTATGGTCGATTGTCGGCGATGACGATCTGTGGTATATAGCGGCGATGATCGGTTGTCATGGAGGTGGTAGTGGTTTGCAACATGTGATAAATTTCAATTCCTTTATAAGTGTGTTGTCACTAAAAATACATTTGAAATTTAAATTTTCTTTATAGATTTTAATTCCTTTAAATTCTAAATCCTTGGAAAAATATTGATTTCAATACAGTTCCAATTCAAATTCCAATTCCAATAAATTTCGCGAATCAAACTGCCCCTAAATGTCTGAGTTAGGGGTGCTTTTAGTCTAGTTAAGACCCAAAAACTATCCAAAGTGTTCATCATTTTGAAAGTTTTTGGTTAATTAGGCTATATTTTTTCAAAATATATTGGACGGTTTGGTTTCCGGTTTCAAGCAAAAGCCAATCGGATTAGATGGGGGTGTTTAATTTTCTAATTTATACTTTCTAGACTTGACTATACTTGATTATGTGTGTATACATTCATGTGTAATAATATCATGATGTATATGGAGATGGAGGTTTCTTTCATAGAAACACTACAATATCAATATCTTAGGGCGGACAATTTCTGACACGAAACTGTTAACACGGCACAAAATTAACAGGTTTTGTGTTTGAGCTTAACAGATTTCATGTCATTAACAGGTCGACACATTAAAGATACTATAAAAACCGTGTCTTGATAGATCAAACACTGTTAACATGTTAATGCACATGTTAAGACATTTTTATATTTTTAGCTTATTAAAATAATTAATATATATTTATGATATATGTCATTTTCTTCATGTTTAATTTAAAATCATTATCCCTTGCCTAACCGCTTCAATCGAATACGACTATCACAGTACCATCGATCGAGTCTCCGGCCTCCACCTGAGCTCTCTTCGTACTCCGTATATTACCTATTTAAACTATGTTATCAGTCAAAACGGATTTTTTCATTGACTTTTGTTTCAAATATGTCAAGGATTATCATGCTAAAGACTATGGTATATTCAGGATTTTGATGGACTTCAGTTAATTTTTGTTTTATTAAACGTGTGATTTTTATCATGTCTCTTAACAGTCTTATCGTGTAAGTGTTCGTGTCTGGAAAAAATGTCACGATTAGTTATCGTGTCGTGTTTGTGTCAGCAATTACCGTGTTCGTGTCTTACCGTGTTCGTGTCTTATCGTGTTCGTGTCTAATCGTGTCATGACTGATTATCTTTATTGTTATGTCCATCAGGAAATGTACTAGATGTCAAAGATTTACTCATGTGTTCAGAAATAAAGACAAGTCAAGATATTATAGAACCATATCAAAAAACTTTTAGCAACTCTTAATCTATATTATTAACCATTTATATTTGCACCTTACATGAGTTTAACCTTTAACTTTTTGAATAAGAGACACATCTTATCATTAATTATATCCTTTTAAGCTAGAATCATATCAACTAAATGCATGTTCTTATCACACAAGAAAGATGTTAAATGTCATTACATATCGGCTATCGCAACCCCCCTCCCCCCTATTTAGTACTTATTTTCGTAGTAGATACTTTTCCTATCATATTGTTCTTATCTTCAACTTTTTTCATATCATTTTCCAAAAAATTGAGTTATGCATGTAAAACTCTTTGTTTTTTCTATATCCAACTATATGTTACAATCATACAATAGAATTGGAAACCAGATAAACAACACAAAAACCAAATCAGAGCCAAACTTATTGATAATAATTTGGTTTGGATTGGTTCGGTTCAATTTTAATATTTAACAATCGTGTTTTGATTTACAATGATAAAAAACCATCATTAACCATTTGGCTCATAAAAACATTTAAAACCGAGCCAGAAACGCCCCAATCTAGATACTTCTTTCTCCTAACATGTGATTCTTTTGAATGCCTTTAATTGCGTTCGATCATTGTGCTTCTCAATATACTTAAAAAAAGGATTTTAACAATTTCTTAGAAACTATTGTAAAATAATTAGTTTCACAGAAATGAATCACTCTTGCCCCTATAGCTCAGTGGTAGAGCGCCAGTCTTGTAAACTGGAGGTCTGTAGTTCGATCCTGCATGGGGGCAAAAGTATAACTTATTTTACTGTTTTGATGTTTGTGTTATTTAATTATATTTAATTATGTGTAAATAAAATAACTTCTAAAAATAAACAGAGTAATATGATTTATATTTTTTATTTTCATATAAACACTTCGCATTTGCTCCGTCACTTGCACTGCCTATACTAGTAAGAAACAACAAATGTAACAATAATATAGAAGGTAAAAACAAATTTCCTGTGAATGATTATCATGCAAATAGTACTTACGAATATCATAATCTGAGTAGTAATGACAATATAAACAATAACAACTAATATGTTAACACTGTATGTAATATTGTAATAGTAGCATGTTATACGTTTAATCAATATAAAGATCGAAATTCACATATTTTGACAATATATTTTTTTTCAGTTTTAGATACAGTAATCTTTAATTCTATTTGACATAAACACCATGTAATTTAGCACTGATGAAACATGATTATTGTCACCATAAATCTAACATAATAGTTAAAAGTTAATATTGTGTATGATTTTTTATTTGAACAAACTAATATCACAAGAGCAAATATTATTTTGTAGCCAATAATGAATTCATGAATTTCTTGTATGTTAGACCAAGAACTAACAAATAAACAAATCACCTGCTATTATGGACTTAGCAATAAAACGCTTAGCATGATCAGTCACCTAAATCTGTCCATACAAGCTATTGCTAAATTTCCCTTCAAGAATCTTTAGTGAATTCATCAATTAAAATAAATTCCGCACCACCGCACGAAGAAATTAAGCTACTTTTTTTTTTATTATTATAAATCAACTATTGTTTCTTTAAATACAACATTAAAACATCTAGATAAGTATTTAAGAACGAAAAAAAAAATATAAAAATATTTGTGGTGAAGCGAGTTATGCTTCAATCATGGTTCAAGTGAACCATTTTGATCATAAGAATGTCTATAGTAAAACAACTTCACTCTCTCAAGTGCTTCCTCAAGAGAAGATGGTTCTGCAGCAAAAGTTATCCTCACCCAGTTCTTTAATCCCACTGTAAGTCCTACAAAAGCAAATAACCATCATTATGTGTCAATATTTTTGGGTGCCCATTAGACCCTATTAACCGTAAACTCATGTGACCTTTCTATACACCCGATCAGACAAATCACAGCTTGCGCTGGACACGTGGCCCAAGCTATGACAGGAAACCGGTGGAAGCAGGATTCGGACCCGAGCATTCTACTAAAGGAGCATAGGTGATTGTGCCAGTTTCAATCCATTTACTTATAAATGACTCGGTTTGTGCCATATTTTATATCAGACATAAATTTTGAAAACTTAGCTAAACGGTTAAATGTAGGGAAAAATGTTTCACAGTGTTTATAATCCCCTAAAGCGTTTCATTATAAAATAATATCGTTTAACAATATACTTTCTAATTTCTATAGTAGTCACCTGCATCATCCGGACCAACCAAAGTTGGACTAATAACAAAAATTACCCATCTTGACCCATTACTCAATCCGCCTGACTCACAACTCATTAATGCATATCTGAATACGAATGAAAGCTGAAATTTTTATTGATTTATCACCTGGAAGAAGGATCACAGATTCTTCTTTCGCTAGCTTGAAACAGAAATCGATGTCATCTTTGATATCTTTTAGTAGTGAAATGTTTAGCTTCACCATCATGGCCATGGATCCTTGGGGTTTTGTAGGGCATGTTAAGCAAGGGATATCTTTTATTTTCTTGACACAAAGATCTGAGGTGTGTTTCAGTATGCTCAAAGTTCTTGTGAAGAAAGTTTCACTTGTATCCTTTAGAATTTGAGGTACTGCAGCCTGTAAACAAAAGAGTTTTAGATTGTTTGGCAAGTGATTATGCCTCTGATTCTCTGATTCAAACTTGGTTTTTAAAAGTGTGAGACGCTTCAAGGCGTTTAAGTCTGAAAGCTTCATGTATGAGTTTTATGTCTTTCGTCTTTTTCAACAAGTAACCATTCATAGTCTTCTCATTATTTTGGTCATTTTTACATATCAGTCTCCTCCACACACTCATTTTGACCAATTTTGACCTACATGTGCATGAAGCACTGCCTCCAGGCACCCCTCGTGCCTCAAGTGCGCTTTTTAAACCAAGGATTCAAAGTAATCAGCAAGAGTAAATTCATGTAGGTACATGTTACATAAAAAACTTTGGAAGAATCTACCTGTATAAATGTTGCTGGACCACCACAAATATCAAAATACTTCTTAAGGCGCTCAACAGTCTGAAAGGAAGATGGTAACAGATTATGAAACTGTAATCAAGCTTTTGGTTATAGCTTTACATTTTATAAGAATGAACACTTTTGATCAAAGCATTCATATGCTAAAAGTTAACTTTGCGGTTCATGTACCTTTGCATTCTTGAAAATGGCATTCGGGTCAGTCATGACAAGCCACCCGAGTCGCCAACCTGGCACAATCCATCTTTTTGACAAAGATCCAAGTGTAAGAACTGGCACCATGGACCCAAAAACACCCATTGGCACAAAAGGGTTTGCTCCAAAGGCTAAATGCCCATAAACTTCATCTGCTATAACAATAATCTTATGCTTCTTGGCTGTTTCAGCAATCTACTTACATTTGAACAATGAAATTCAAATTAATACCTCAAATCATTAGCCAATCACGTAAAGAACTCAAACAAGAATCATGTATGTAGTATGCAAATACCTTTTTTAAATGGTTATAACTATAAACATTTCCACATGGATTCCCGGGGTTTATAACTACAATAGCAACGGTATTTTGATCAGCCAATGCATCAACGGCATCAAGGTCAACCTCCCAACCTTTCTCGGGTAGAAGGTCAAAATGGCGGATTTCAACATTTCTAAAAGCTGCACAAAGTTCATAGATTGGGAATCCTGGTCTTGGAACCAATATGTTTGCATTCGGTGTGGCTAGAATCGATATAGCAACTTCTATAGCTTGTGTGCAGCCTGCTGTTATGTACACATCATCTGGGGATAACTTGTATGGGAGATTGTTGGACAAATATTCACAGATTGCGCTGTTTTGACCAGATGACATATAAGTTATAAGATTCAGGGACAAAATCATGAACTAATAACCAAGTTTTTATATTGTTATTTTTTCCAATAATGTCACTTCTAACTTTTTAACTATAAAACCACACAAGTTTCAGTTTGTGAAATTTTTTTATAGATGTTAATTGTTTATGATTAAGAGCTTAAATAGAATATACATGAAACTTGATTACTAAATTCTTTTTTTCAAGTTGATTAAATGGAACAATAACGAAACTTGGTTATTATTTAGTGATCTTTTTCATAATTACCTCCTAATTCAGGTTTAACTTAAAAAACATAATCACTATATAAGAACCAACTTTTGTCACAAAGAGCACATCTGGTGGTTAAGTTGTGTGCCCTACAACCAAAAGATTGGGATCCAAATCCTATAGGGTGTAGCCGTGTAGGTTGCGTATCTATCCTAGAAAAATCTAGGAATTTCAAAAAAATATTTATATAATAACCAAGTTTCATATGTGTTCTATTTAGGCATTTTAATTTTAAAAAGTTTTAACGTTTATAAAAAAGAGTTCACAAAATGAAAAATATTAAAACTGGAGTGGTTTAATTGTTAAAAGGTACGAATGACTTGTAAAACATTGACCGAATTGCTTATTATTCAATGAAATATTCCCTATTTTCATAATCAGGATCATTCTTAAGAATTCTTTTATTATGTTTGGATTCTGGGTCCAAATTCCTTTAATTTGAGCTTCAATTACAAGTTTCCTTTACTTTTGCAGATTTTATTTCTCATTCATAAGTAAAAGATTTTCCAATATTTTAGGCACAATAACAACTTACTTTTTGGCACAATAACAACTTACTTTTTGGACCACCAACCAAAAATAGATTTCTGGTACAAAATTTATGATTTAACTAATCATACCTATAATGTTTTCCGCTAAAATCATGTTTTTCTTCTTTTTTCCGGTGCTACAACGTGATTACCAAATTTTTGTTCGAAAACAACACGGTGCGGCTTAATATATTTGAGAGCTAAAGCAAACTATGAAATCAAGCTTCTTTTCTAAAAAAAATCTGTTCCTTTTTGTTTAACGAAAAATCATATAATATCCATCTCAAACACGAATCAATATGCGTATCATGTTATCTTCTCCACCAATACATTCTTGTTCTTTTAACAACGCTCTTTCTAAATAAAATAAAATTACAAAAATCACATTAATAAACCTTCAATCATTTTATCCATTTCATGCATTTTTCTTATTTTTCCAAAAACAAAAAAAATGGTGGAGTGTCAAATTTATAATTTAGATAAAAGTTGTTCTTTTTCTCAGATTTGACCCCTAAAAGTTTAAAACATTTTTTAGTTATTTGTACAGTAGAAACGCTCGTATTATAATCGTCCACATGTTTCAACTCATTAATTCTTTAAACAAGCTCAACACTTTCGTTTATGTCGTTTTGACATTTCTACAAACACTTGGTGTTCATCACTCAATTCACACTAAAGACAATAATCAAGAGAACCCACATCGAATCTAACCACATAAACGAATTCAAGAACATACCTTCTCGTTTGAGGCAGCCCAACAGTAGGCGAATACCCATTAAACTTACGCGAAGTAACAGCGTCAACAACAGCATCTTCAGCAACAGCAGTAGTCATGAAGCAAGAAAACGCAGTGGGATCCCCCATCCCAAGCGAAATCACCCTCTTATCATCCCCAACACTCGCCATCAACATCGCAAGAATCCCCTTAATCGTCACATTTGTTGGGGTTTGAATCTCCATCTTCACAACCCCATTCGCCATTTGTTTACAGATTGAATGAAGGATTCAATTCGGGTGTTGATGGTGGTGTGTGCGATTGTGCATGTGTTTGAAGTTGGAGATGAACAAGTGGTGAAAAACTGAAAAACACCCAAGTGTTGGTGTTGTGGTGTTGGAAATTCTGCATTTTTATTTTGAGGGTTTGGGGATTGAGATGGTGACTGAAGATCAATGGGTACAAAATTTGGTTATGTAACAAGTCATATTTCACGACTCTCTTTTGTGGTGTGAACTCTTCCACGCGCTACATGAGATACGTGTTGGGAAGTAATAGTAGTAATATTATTATTTGGAAGCTAAACTAATTATGGTGTAAACAAGCTGAACCGCTCGCGAACTATACGAGATCGTATCGATAAAAAGCTCGAAACGAGCCGAGCTCGAGTTTGAATAAAAGCTCATTTAGTTATCGAGCCTGAGCCCAAGCCCGATCTTCACGTATCGAGCTCGAGCAAGCTCGCGAGCCAAAACGAGCTTTTTATTTATATATTTTATTTAATTTATTAAATACATTATATAAAATAATATTTATTATATATAAAGTTGTGATAAAGACAATTAAATAATATATATAATGTGTTATATATAAAATATATAATTATAAATACACATCAAAATTAAATAAAAAAATATTAAAAATAATATTTAAATAAATATATGAGTCGAGTCAAGCTCGAGCTTTAAAAATAAAGTTTGAAACGAGCCGAGTTCGAAATCAAGCTCTCCTAAGTAATCATAAACTGAGCTCAAGCCCATACGAACATGGACTCGGCTCAACTCATTTGCACCCCTACTTATTAGTTGATGGTTCATTGGGAAATTCGGATTTACGTATCCAATTTTTTAATAGTATGGTTGGTTTATGTGGAAATCCGGCAAAAGAGATTTTGAATAGTATAACTTTTTATTATTTTAATTCTATCCTTGTGTAATGGTTTTGTATTTGTTTAATTCTAACTTTTACTTTACTTTATGTTTTTTGTTTTTATTATTATAATTTATAAAGAAGTAACTCTTGTGTTAACGTCTCTTTGCTAGAGTATTCAAATTGGAATTTTGTAACACCCTAATCTGATTAGCGCTGGTGTGTCGTTATCATAGTAATCAAAACATCAGACATAGTTCATATTTGACACGTTAGGACTACTTCATCAAAACAACGTATAAGAGCTCTAGGGTTATAATATTCATTACATATTATTTAATCAGCAAAATCTACATGACTAGCATATGCTATAAAAATGGTTAGTTTTCTCTATTTAATAGTCCTAGAGCTCAATTATTTTTCTCTTCACACCATGACCGAAGTAACTTGTGAACCTGTTGTGAAACAAATATTTACGGAATGAACTGAACACCCGGTATGGATAAAGGCATAAGTAACAATAATAATGACAACAATAACATCAAAAGATAAAGTAACATAAAACGATACGACGCAAAGTAAGGCAAGTCAATAAAATAAATTGTATCATATCATATGGATATACCCATTGAGCCGAATATCTTATATCAGAACAAACATGCACATAAAGTTGCAGACCTTATGTACGAACATGAAATAAAGTGCGGGCATACACAACCATCCACCATAATCATATGCTCGGTTTCAACGGTTACATATTTTTCTTATGTTATTATTTTACGCAACGCTACTTAGGTTAAATATCATTGAGTTAAAAACAAAAACAATATAGCTACCAAAATTGTTTCGGTAGCAAAACAGTTTAAAGTCACAAAATATTGAATAAAATTTAAAGTAACTATAAAAACTATCGAAATAAAGCTAATGAAATTGTCTTGATAGATTATACTATAGCCAATTTTTAAACGCAATAACATAAAAATTAAATCGGTCGCAAAAAGGTCATAAATATAGTGATAAAAAATAGTCGTCGCAAAACCTACTTTATTTCGCAAACACGACTACTGAAAATGAGCTGGTCGCACATACTATCACAAAATAGTCGTGTTAGCATTAGTTCATCGCAAATACCCAGTTATAATCAATTAGATGTAATTAGTGTCATATCAAATGTAAATAATCAATGACACTCAATATAACTCAATTTGGGGCTATTAGGGTCAATTAGTTTTAATTGGGAGGAATTAGCATTAGTTCATGTCAGCATTGATAAATTAGTTTAACAGTGATCAATCAGGCCGGACGTATGGGGTTAATCATCATTGGCTAGTATATGTTAAGGTGCATATTAGTCAATTAGGGTTGATTATGTTTAAGGTTATTAGGGTCAATGATAGTTAATTAAAGAGATTGAGTGACACTGTGCAACTTGTAATTCAAGAGTTTTGATTGTTAAAATAAATTAAATTTTTTTATGCTTTCGAAATAAAATTATTTTCATTTCTTAACTTGTACGTAAAAGTGTTTATGCATATTTAGGTGCTTAAATATATTCATAACTAAGTCTTTGATAGCCTTGATGTATTTAGGGAAAAGATAATTATGTGAATACTGGATATTAAACTAAAAAAAAACAGTTTGTACATGATCAACTAGAATTATGCATTAATATTGTATTTTCTTCATATGTATACACAAGTAATATTAAATGCGTGAATTGTTATCATTTTATGGATTTAGTAATCAAGAAAATGTTACCCGTATCATTGGAGGAATTTAGCAGGCTATGTGGTCCCACCCATGAAAGAGTTGAAAGGATGTCTCTAAAGAGAATGGCAATCGGATGTTTGAGTGTTTTAAAGTTTGTACTTACAATAGTAATATCAAACATTGTTTGTAACTTAAGATACTATATAGATATTAGTAAAGAGTGATTTTTTGTAGGGATACTATTAATGGGAAAGTGAGTACGATAATCAAGTTCGATCATGCTCGGAGAAAATTATAAAGAGAAATTTAAGGATTTATCGAATAGGACTCGGGAAAATGTTAAGGCTGTTGCACGTAATGCAAGGGTAGAAATTGGAGATGACTTGTTTGTAATTATTCCATATAAGCCACGGTGGATGAGGACTAAGATATGAAACCCCTTGTTCACAGGTGGGATACACCCGAGTGAGAAGCAAAGTCTTCAAGAAATGGCATTAATAGAAGGAAACCGCCAAACAAACATACTCTTGGCGCACAAACCTATAACAAACAAATAAACAAACATAACAAACATATCCAGTATATCCCACTAAAAAACAGGGTCTGGGAGGGGTAGGTGGTGGCGAGTCTGTCCTCTATCTTGAGAGATAGAGAGACCGCTTTCTAAGAGAACACCGACTTGAAAACGATAGCAAGCAGATTATAGAGCATACAACAAATAGGTTGTAACATCCCGTATTTTTACAAACAATTAAGTTTAATACGTTATTAATTCCGATAATTACAAAAATTATAACAATAATCATAATAATAATAATAATAATTATTATTATTATATTAATAATAATAATAATAATAATAATAATAATAATAATAATAACAATGATTTATAAAAAAAATATATAAAAATTGAATTTATAAGTCCAGGGGGTAATATTGTAATTTATGAAACTTTAAATAGAAGTTTCAGCACCTTAAACTACGGGGACCAAAACTGTAAATTTTCAAAAACCCAACCATCACCCCCCGTCGACTTTCTCACGTCCGACCATCAACTCCGGCAACACTCCGGCAACCACCAAACTCACCAAAAACACTCGTTTTTGACAAAACAAACATCCCGACACATTTACATGAATAATTCGAACCCAAGACCTACTTCAATTTAATAATTTGAGTGCGAACTGGACCAAACCCACCCACTCCACGATTTCGGCCTACCACCCACCATTATCGCACACTACACACTTTAATAATTAAAGTAACTCCGCACTAACGAACTTTGAATCGTTTATAAGCTTCATTTGAGATCAATTTCTCCTAAAACAAACACAAATCCACGATTCAGTCAAAATAACATATTATGTTTGAACTACAATGACTTTCATAACAATACTCATTTGTCTAAGTGAAACAAAATATCACAAAACCAATTTTAAACCTAAACGTCATTTTATCAAAATTGAATGTCATACTTGTTGGGTTCTAAATTCCAAACAAGAGGACAACTCAAAATCCTAACATAGTCATTGTCATCTTGAGGCCTGTTATGACTGTTCAAAAAGCTTGCGGCTCGTAACTCGCTCCAAATCGGCTTGATTTGTTGAAAAGCCGCGCTGGCTCAGTTCGATGTGTAAAAGAGCGAGCCTGAGCCAAAGTTAGCTCGGCTCATGGCTGGCTCTTTGGCTCGCTCATGAGCTCGATCGTTGGCTCGCTCATGAGCTTGTTTAAGTTAAAGGCTAAATTATAATTTCTACAGATTATATTTGGCATAGTGGAACCCCGATTGGGAGCTCACACGACGAACAATGAAGTTTCAGAGGGTCTTTTTGTCCCAGTGCTAGTAGTCCGCATCTCTTCCAATAACTAAAAAGTGTAGCACGCCTGATCAATATTATGTCATTTTATATAAATATATCAAAACATTGATCAATTTGATATTTTGTAATTTAATCCAAAGTATAAAAATATAAAGAATGATCATAGTTGACGAAATATCAATTTCATATAATTGTTTTAACTAATTAAAATAAAATAATATAATAATATTATATTTTGTTTTTATATATATGAATATTTATAAAAAATAACAAAATAGTTTTATAATAAACAAGTAATTTTAACTAAAAAAATTCAAGAAAAACATTAAAAAATCCTTAAAAAATCATTGGGCGTAGGATTTAAATACGCACCCTTGCACACTCAAGCGCGTCCATTGACAACCAAATACCATCTACAATAAACTACTTTTATTGTTAGTATCTGAAATGAACGTATGTGTACGCCAAAAATACATATAAGAAGAAGAAGAAGAAGAAAAATATACGGACGAATCACACTTTGACATGTGGCATGGCAGTGAGGAACCCATCGTTACTTCTAATTGAAAGTGTTGATCTATAAAGAGGAAGAAGTTACCGAAAACTCAAGGATTCAACATTGTTCGTCAACTGCTGAATTCTGTCAAGTGCCGAATCATTGTCGATAAGCACTCTCAAAATGATGAATTGATGATTAGCTGATTATCTGCACTCAACTAGATGTGCTGCTTATTAACTGTTACACTAGACAAGACTGTTTGTACTGAAGTATATTGGGGGATGCATTGTTCTACCTTTTGGAGGCAACATTATACTGAAGCTGCTGATCTATGATGTTTTGATTGCTTGTCTACGATGTATATATGTTTCTCTAAATCAGGAATAGATGTAAAGTAATTTATTCTTTTTGTTTAGCCTTTTTAGTATTCAGAAAATGTTAATCAAGTGAACACTTTGAAAGAACATCTTATGTTTTTATTATTACTCAAACTATTTGTGTTTGTTAAGTAAGACAGTTGATTTAGATTCCGCATTTGTCATCTGTCGATCAACTAGAAAAGTCTTGTTAGTCAATAATCCTATCCAACCGAAAAATATATATAATTATCAAGTGATAAGAATTTATCATACCTTTGAGGTTTATTTCTTCCCATTTATTTAAAATACCAATCATATTCAAACGTGGGTGGAGGTAATTCATTCTTGTTAGTCGTAGTTGTTCGATACAGTTTTATCTGTAAAAGTTATAGGATCAGAAAAATAAAGTGTCCAAGTTGGCTTACAACCTTAGTTATTGGCATGAGGTTTCATTCTACACTCGCACTAGGGCTTTGTCTAAGGCCATTGGCTCATTAGTTGTAATAAGAGAAGGACAAGTTATCAAAGTTATCCATAGAGGAAGGAGCCATAGTTTCGTATTTGGTATCATAATAAGCCATAAAATTGACGGTTGAGTTAATTAAAGTAATGAGATTTTGGTGATGGAAGAAATGAGAAAAATATAGCAATGGGTACTCATAAGTGATTAGTGCTTCATTCTCATAAACCCAGCATGGTAATATTCGGATCTGATACCAATTGACTGGGTTTGTGAGAATGAAGTTCTCTGTTGTTATGAAACAACAAGGACCGAATATGATGATTGGTTCAGTGATTATATGGCGTAATCATACAAACACAGAACATTGAATTACAAGAAATACTCATAAATGTTCTTTGTATTGATTAAGATGAACAGTTACAATAAATGCTAGGGTTTTAGCACTATACAGTAACAGGACACCTAGTGGACAAAAGACTGTAAAAATTCTAATTGTCTAACGTTAGACTAAAGTCAAAAGTCTAGGTCCCCTCACATACGAGGTTTTCTATTCTATTTATAGGCTTACAGGAAGCCTTTACACAAGACTAAATTACCCATATACATAATCTAGACTAAGTACAAAAGGTCTTCATCAGCAATTTTTTTTGTTCATCCGCATTGACTAATGCGGATGTGTTGATCTTCATCAGCATTGGTTCTTCTTCTATCGCATTAGTGTTTGGTCATCAATATTGACAAATGCGGATGAACAAACATTTAGCGTATTTGTTGTTGAGTATCCACATTAGTTAATGCGGATGAGTAATTTCTTTTTCAGCATTTGTTCGGCTGTCCGTATTTGTTAATGCGGAAGAACAAATGCTTGTCAACATTTGTTCTTTGGTCATCCGCATGTACAAATACGGATAACCGACACTTGTCTTCTTTTGTTGGTGCAGATTCTTTATCCGCATTGGTTCTTGTACTTAGGGAGATTTCAGCAGAACAACCATCATCTACTCTTTGAATTGGCATGTATGATCCTCAGGATCCAACAGTATTTGGTGTCATAATAAGTCATAAAATTGACGGTTCTTTTAGTTTTTAATCCTCATGATCCTCAGGGTCCAATCTTTTTTTTGTGTGTTTTATATAAAAAATAATTGAAATATAATATTTAATCGTCTCTCTTATAGTTTTTAATCTATTCGAGAAAAATAGTTATTTTAGTCAAACCTTAATGAATAAAATTAAAATTAACTCTTTTAAACTTTTGACATTAGGCTGGATATGATTACGATAAGTTATATTCTAGAAGAACATCAAACATTGATGCTAACAATGTAGTAGAGCTACAATGTTATCAATGTTCATGTAGCCATAGGATGTGGCCAGTTTTAATTGATTAATTTAGGACACATATAGACTACCCATGCATTTGGTATTTGATTTTTAAGCAAACACAAGGGCGACAATGCGACTCATTGGTTCATATCTAGGTTTGTTTAGCAGAAATTGTGGGGGATAATACGCGAGAAATGAGTTTTTCACGTAGTAGGAAAATTTTATTTTTTCTAACTTTGGATAACAATAATTATATGTCATTACTATGAATGCGTATACGTATATTATTTACTGGGTTTATGTTTTAATATGTTAAATCTTCACAACAAACCAAAACACATCGTATACGGATCTAAAACGAATGAGATATTGACACTTGAAGTTTTGTTTTTGAAACCGTGAAAGCAACAAAAGTTGAGAAGAAAGGTCGGGAAACTTGTTCCACATAGACGGGCTAATAAAACTTTTTGTACAAGTAAAAGTCTTCTAAATAAACTATTTACTTAGTAGTGACATAAGCGAGGGTTTATAAGGTGCAACGATACTCAGTGAGTTGTGTGGGAGATGAGCATAATGTACCATTTCTTGAAGGTTGGTTTTAACTCGCTACCGATGATGTAAATAGTAGGTTAAACTTGTTGCTAACCTTGACACCTCTTGAGTTACTATCGAGGTTTGACCTGCTATTGTTGACATTATCAAGTTACTACAAATTTGCTGAAACACAAACATTAAAATTTCAATCAAAACTTAATTAAGTAAAATATATATTATTGTTTTAAATGCAATTTGTTTTCTCGTTTAATACTTATTAATAGTTTTATGTTTAATATTGTTTCACTAAAAACATCAAGGTGAATCACACAAAAATTCACATGTAATTCTCTCAAGCACACAAAGAAAATTCCAGCAATTCGTCGATCTTCTACTCTTCTTCTTGCCATATTAGACGTATAAATAAGGAATAACAACTCATGAGAAATACCTTATGTGACATTCGTCATTTTCGACTAACTTTGTATTTGTTATTCTGTATTGGAAGCCCGATCCGTTTTGGTCTTCGGATCTTTGGATATTAATAAAATGATGGATTTTATGTTGTAATCATGTTTCGTACTTGTTGTTTCGTTCCGAAGTCTTTAACGGTGTTTAAAACACTTATTTTGTGCTCAAAACGACCTAAAACGAACTACAAGGACTAAAATTACCAAAAAATCAAAGTTTGACCGAGAGCCCCCACCTCACTTGGCGCGTAGGGCTGGCCTTAGCTCGCTACGTGGCGTGACCCATATTCGTTTTAGAAAAATCAGTTTTTTAACATTTTCGGTTCGTTTAAGCTCGTTTAAGGTCCGGACTCGTGTTTTAACCATTCAAACCAACCAGTACCTAACCCATAATTATTCTAGAACACTCCAAACATGTTTTTATACCTGATCATAATTTATTTAAATTTAAATTTATTTTAAATAAAAGAATCAAAGTGCACCCTTTTACCTACCGGACATACGCATTACCCATTTCTTCAAACCCTAATCTTTCCCCATAAATACCACCAATTCTCAACAATTTCACCTGCACATTTTCATTTTCTTCTTTCAAATTTTTGATCTTGCAAGTTATTCTAGCTAATTTTGCTTAAGTTTGACTTTAAAAAGTAAACGGAACCAAATCTTGCATTTCAAACCATTTCGGGCATATGTTTTTGGATATTTTCAGTTGTTCTAAGTTATTTTATGTTGACAAAACCATTTTCATCTTTATTTAAGGCTTGTGGGTATTCAAACACATATTTATGCATTTTAGGCCCGTTTGGATCGTTTTCGGGAAGTTTACTCGCTTAACTTTTTCGTTTGAGTTTAGATCTGTAACTTTTACCTTATTTTAGTTCTATGGTTTTGGACATGTGGTAATCATCCTCGGGTTCATACCGAGTTAAGGACCGAACCAAACCGAACGCTCGTTTAAGCATTTTAAATAACTTTTAACCAACCATGTTACATCATACACTTTAGATCTGAGTTTTTTTTATATTTTAGTTATTATATGGTTGTTATGGAGGTGTAGAACAAATCTTGGCTTTAACCCAAGTTTCGGGTAAAAACCAAGTAAAACCGAGCAATCGTCTTAACGAGTTAGTCAATGTTCAAACCACCAGAAATCTTTCCTAACTTTTTTAACTTATGTTTCACTTTATATTATTTATATTTCTAAGATTATGGTAATACGAAACCAAACTTGATTTTATACTAAGATCGGGCCGACTTACACTCGCGTAAACCCGAGTTTGAGACTTTAACTAATAAAAATATTCTCAAACTTGTTTAAGCTACTGATTTTATTGAAGACATTCATATATTTAAACATTTTGGTATGTTGGATTTGGACTTGGCACTTTTATCAAGTCCCGAACATACTAAACCAAACAAATATTTAAAATTCGGATCTTGATGCTTACATTAGCGGGATCGTGCACACTAGCACTAAACCAACACCCCTATGTAAAACTTAACAAAGATTGAGTAAAACTAAATATCAACAACCTGGTTTTTTATAAAACTCATTTTATCCTTACTTTATTTAAACACACTTTTGTAATATATAACTAAAACTTCCGAAAACCCAAGCTATAGTTTTATGAACTTTTATACCATTTATATTCCATCTTCAAGACTCAATCAAGATCTTTCAATTTTTAGGACACGCATGTTAAACCGCCGGGCTTGCGTACTTGAGGATTTTATTCTAAGTTTGTTAATCAACGTCACTTTTTTTCCAAGTGAGTAATTTCATCAACGTTTTCTCTTCTACACTTTGGGGGTAGCAAGCATACTTACTCAAACGAAAATGATTTAACACTTAGATCATCAAACCACAAGCTCTAGGTTATGTGTTGCTTAAAATAATTGCCCAACTGTATGTTATATAACTTATATGATTAATTGCTAAGTGTTTAATGCTTTTGATCGGTAAGCCTTATTTTCATCCTCAATAAGTATGATCATACGTTCCTTCTTGTAATATGATAGTTTTATCTATTAGAAAGGAGCCTCATTTATTTATGATTTATATACCTCAATTGTCGCTTTTTATTTACGGTTTCACATATTTGAGTTGTGGATTTCGTCTTATATTATACTTATAAAGTCATGGAATTGCTCACCAACATACATATTGACAAAATATATTTTTTGTAATGTTATAAGTTTGATTGTCGGTTGATTGAAGATTTAAAGATGTTATTATATTTTGAACCGTTAGGTTATTAGTTAAAAGAACTATTTTTTTCTTGTATTTATAAGAAACATGCTGTGAAATGAATGAGTTGCTTAAATATTATCACTTTAATAGTGTCGTGTACATTTGAACAATCATAGTCGCGCCCCGGCCTGTTTCGTCGCTTTGGTTGGGATGTGACACCTTCAGTAATCATGATGAATGATTGAAAACAAGTTTCACTGTCCTAGCAATTAATGATTACAAAAGAAAATTTAGAAATCGATGCACGAAATATAATGAGAGATTGGGTTGTGAGAAAACTGTGTTGGGTATTTTTTTTGGCCTATGAGGGAAGCCCAATATTTTTTATGGTCCATTTTCTTTGTGTTACACTGTTATGTCAAATAAAGGAAAGAAAGCATGTGTGCAGAAGTGCAGTAGATGAGATCATTTTTCAGCAGAGAGATAGAAAGAAGAAGAGTAGAAAGTATTCCCGTCACTTTCAAATTCAGCTGTAAAGATCGGTCATTTTACGGAGATTGAACCGTTGGATTGTTGTGAACTTTGGACAGCATCTTCACAACACCTAGGTGATTTTATCCAACAGTGAGTTCGTGTTAATTACATCTGGAAGCCAGGTTTTACAAGGTCTGTTTTTAGAGGTGTTGGTGATATCCCTTCTCTTTTGCCTTTGTTTGATTTCATATGTTGGATGTAGTTGATTTCATGTTTACGATGTTTGTTGTATGCCTTTAATATAGAAGACTTTGTCTTAATCTACATTGGTGATAGTGGATTTAAAACAACTCTAGTAGTCCCATGGTTTATACTCTCATTTTTTAGAGGTTTCTAGTTGTTCCGTTTGCATACCCTATTTGTTTGCATCCACATAGGTTCATCCGCATTGAGGGAAGTTTTGATCAAACTTGTGTGTTGTTTACCGTTTGTGGTCGGTTGTGTGGTTTTCGCTATCACTTTTCACTTAAACATAAGAGGAATAAGTTATAGATCGTGATTTATTTAATTGAGATGGTAAAATTATAATAAGTGGATAAGTTTTCTAGTT
This sequence comes from Flaveria floridana, assembly GCA_018326465.1. NCBI lineage: Eukaryota > Viridiplantae > Streptophyta > Magnoliopsida > Asterales > Asteraceae > Flaveria > Flaveria floridana. The sequence continues at coordinate 10,092 of BJCO01464479.1, read as the reverse complement.
TTCTCTTTAAGTGCAGGGTTGCAAACGAACTGAACGTTCAGCGAATAGTTCGTGAACCGTTCGGCTGGAAGTTCGTTTATGTTCGTTCGTTTAGTAAATGAATGAATACGAACAAGAAAATTCCGTTCGTTTAGTTAAACAACGAACATGAATACAAGCCGCGTTTGTTCATTTATGTTCGTGAATGTTCGATAATGTGTTCGTTTATGTTCATTGATGTCCGTTCATGAACGTTCAATAATGTGTTCGCTTATGTTCGTTAATATGTTCTTTTATATTCTTAATTTTGTGTTAGTTATTTTTATAACTATCATATCAACTATTTTTATATCTATGTTAAGTACTTATTTATTTTTAATTAATTTTCTGTAATCTACTTCTAATAAACCTTTACATCTATTTGACATGTGTCACTATCTCCTTTAATCTCATTAGGATTTTCCCCACTAAATTCATTTACCTAAATTTTCCTATATTTGTTGATTCTTTGACTACCAATTTTCAAATTTGAGTAAGGGGTTTTTTATTTTATTAAATCTTATACTATTGTCTAAATACATCCTACTCTAATATATATATATATATATATATATATATATATATAGACACACACACACACACTAGATTAAAACCCATCTATTACGTTGGTGAAATAAATAAAACATATCAAAACAATTAGTTTTATAAATCTATTATTTTTAAAATGTTATTAGCCATTGGTGAAATAAAAATATAATGAATACTTAAAAGTTATAACACGTGATGAAATTAGAAATTATTATTCTATATTTAAAGATAAAATATGTGTAAAATCATATAATTTAGTATGTATTAATAAATTATTAAAATAAGAATATTTATATTTTAAATGTTTAATAGTCTAGTTTACTTATTTAAAATAATTATCATTTAATATGAGAGAGACAAGAAATACAAATATACTTATATTTGTTTGAACATATTTTAGTTAAAAAGAAAGTCAATTGACTAGTTTTATAATTTTCGTATTTATTATGAGAGAGATGCGTAAAAATGATTTTTTTATATGTTAGAATAATGACACGTGTCATTTGATATGTTAAAATGATAACAAGTGTTTTAAAAGAACTTTCTTATTGGTCCATGAGGATCTTAACAACAGTGCAACAATCAATAACAAGTACAAATTTCACTAATAATCAATGAACCATAATGAAATCTCACACAATAAGCAATATAAAGATCAAATCACACTCAATAGAGGATATATAGCTACAAATATGAATGAAACAATATAAAGATCAAATCACACTCAATAGAGGATATATAGCTACAAATATGAATGAAATATGCTCCTAGCACCTCTTGCTATCACACACTTTAGGGTTTGATGAAAACTTGCCAAAAGATCCATTACAATAAGAAAACAATACATTATATATACAGACTTTAGGTTCGCTGACAGATTTGCTGGGAGCGAATCTGTCAAGCCACCTGACACATATTCGCCGGGCGCCTTACTAGGTTCGCCCGGTAACTAATCTAAACATACTTGACTAAACTAAGACTACTACTTCCGGGCGAACCTATAGGTTCTCTCGTAGGTTCGCTGGACTACAAAAGACCAAAAATACATAAAAAGACTAAAACACCGACATGCCGGTGAGTCCAACCTACAAAGATCATTAATACTCCCCCTAGGTTGGACCTCACCCAAGGGATTCTTCTCAATCAGCTCCAGACTCTTGATTCAATCTCTGCCAATGGATTAGTAACATCATCAGTTCCAGCTTCTGAAAATGTTTCTGTTTCAGCTCTAGCAATACTTTGACTTTCAGCCTCAAGATCTTGAACATATGCTCCTGCTCTGAATTCAAACTCGACCAATGGATTTGTTACATCATCTGACCCGGCCTCTGTATCTCTATCCACTTCAACCTATGACTTATCAGCAACTGTCTCAGACATGTGTTACACAATAACCTCCTCCTGAGCTGTCTCTCAAACATCCTGCTTTTCACCAACCTGAACCCCTGACCCACTGGCTTCAGCTGCAACTGGCTTCTTGAACCTCTTTGTGATGGATTGATCCATTTGTCTGCTTAGATCATCCATATCCATCTTCAGATCGTCAGCCTTTCTCACCCTCTCATCCAACCTCTTAATCTCAGCATGAACACCACTTGCTTTGTTGGCAACTTTCACAAACAAATTTGCCTCAATATCAGTATCTACACCAGCACCATGGTTGATTTTGTTTTCACACAAAATTTTCAAATCAGCATCATAAAAAGAGAACATTTCCATGGGGTCAAACACTCTGATTTCAGGCCTGTTTTTCCCTTTTAATCTAATCACTACCTCCCCGGTGTTGTTGTCGTAGAACCACTTATCAAACTTTTGTAATCTTGGCGGCTGCGTATCTGGAACCCTTACTCTGTTCATGATCTTGGGAGGTTTCACACTCAAGACCACTTTCCCTTTCCTAAGACCCAGTATTCGTCTTTCTTGAATATCCGTTTAAGTGGCTTTTGGTATCCAAATGTTACAAAGTTATCACTAGCAGCTTTTTGAAGAACTGCTTCAAACGCCTTTGCCCTCGGATGGTCCTCTTTGCTAAGCAGAAGGAGTTCAGCCAACCTCCTCAGATCCCAACGAGGGAGAGTATTTAAGTTCTTTCTGTGCTTGATACAACTGATATCTCTACCTCGCTTTTTAATCATATAAGCATCAACCATGGCTTTATATTTCCACGAGATTATCTTTCTGTCTAGTACCTTCGTGTTTGGTTCCTTCAGATGCTGGAACAGAGGAGTCTCTTTTAATTTCTCCGGCTCTTTGTTAAACCAATCTGATTTATCTAGATCAACATAGTCATTTCCCTCCAGTTCTTTAAAACACAAATAATTTACATCTTTATCCTCAACATTGTACTCCTCTGGCTCATCCTCGGGATCATCTTCTGCCTCTTCTTCACTGCCCAGATCAGTCTCAATATCCGGTTCATCCACCAAGTTAAACTCCTGATTAGATCCAACTACAACCTCTGGACCAGTGAATGTGTCTAAATCAATTCCCATTTGATCATGATATACTGAATCATCCATACCCTCCCTTCCTTTACCTTCTGAACTCTCTAAGTTTACAAATACAACCTCATGAACTTCTTTAGATTTTTCAGCAACATTAGAATCTTCACCAAGACCAGACAACCCACCATAGTTCATTAGAGGATATGTGGAAGCATCCAACAAGCTTTTCAACTCGTATTTAGACATGGCAGGTGTCAAACCAGCTTTCTCCTTCATCTCATTCATTTCCTTGAATAGCCTGACCATCAAATATTGTTGATCCTTTACCATCCTGGCCATTCCTTTGATTATGTCTCCTTTCACTTTATCTCTATTTCCAACTGAGCATATTTAGCCTTAAGCTCAGTTAACTCAGCTTCAACATTAGTTTCAGAGCCTTTGGCAGGCTCAGCTACTGCCTTGTGCTTTTTCTTTGTTCTCTTCTCAGTCTGAGAGCTAGAACCTGCCTCTGCCTTCCTCTTTGTCCTCCTTTGCCTCTTAGAATCTAACTCATCTTGGACTTCATCAATGTCTTTATCTATAGAATAATCTTTATCTCTTGCGTACCGTTTCCTCTTTTTCATCTCTTTCTGAGTTTCCTTATGCTTCTCCTCAGTTTGTTTGTTCTCTATCTCAATAAGTTTCTGAATATGAGTCCACCTCTCAGCAGGATACATATTTTCCCACATATATGTTATCCTACCCACACAGTCATGCCTAGCAGCTTTACAGTCTGAGAAGATTCTTATGTTCATTGACCATATCCTCAAGGTATCTCCAATTTAAGGTAGATCAGGCTTGATGTCGTTTAGAATCATCTGCACGAAGCGAGGGTATAGCAACCACTTCTCTTTCTTGGCTGCATTGATATTTTCCACCATGTAGTTGAAAATGAGTTTGGTAATATTTGCTTTTTGGCCCTTGCAGAACACTACCATTGCCCTTGCCCATTCCAAGTTGAGTCCATTAGTCCCACCTTTTCTATGATCTAAGCACATAATGAAAACATGTGCTATGTATCTCCATTCTCTGATCAGATATGACTTAATAAACTCCATTTTCTTTGCACCAGGCATGGGACCCTCATAACCAGCTGTTCTCAAAGCACTATATACTTCTCTAGCAGACATCTAAACTTCATCACCACAGTCTTCTTCTAACTTTAATATCCTTGCTAAATCAGCTTCTGAAAAGGCAATGTCATGCCCTTGCACCTTCAAACAATCTGGATGGGACTTACACCAACATTCAACTCAGCATTTCTTTAGAAATCTCAAATGTGAAGATTATACACAGTGGGGGAACAAAAAATAGCATGGTGAATGTGTGAGGATTTAAGTCACTTGATGCAATCTTTGTAGGCAGTAGCTTTTTCATGGTTCTCATTCAGCAGTGCACACATGTTGTGCTTCTCCTCGAACAATAAGGTTGACATAATAGCTGAAACACAAAACGGAAGTTGGTTAGTCAAAATTCAATGCTTAAATCCGACAAAAATTCAAAAATTGAAAAATTCATAGATTCGCTGAAGAATCATAAATTCGCTGACAAGCGAAGTTAGATTTGGCTTAGAAAATCTTTAGGTTCGCTGGCTTCTGGACACAGCATATGTGCCAAGGGAACTTATAAATTCGTTGAATCAGTGACGGGCGAATCTATGGGTTGCGCGTGAATAACATAACCGCATAAATTCGCTCGCAATAAAGAACTTTCGTTCAGGTTCGCTCAAAGAATCATTAGATTCGCTCGAGCCCTAGAATCACAACAAAGATTAGAACCTTTAAAATCTTTAATTTAATCACATGGGCAACAACTTAAGAGCATTTCTAAGGTTTCTAATCACCTTTTAATCATACATTCATGTCACAAATAACCTAACTAAGACCAGAGAGATCTCGGTAAATCGGTTCAAATCTGGAACAAATTAATAGATAATAGCTTGATAAATCACATGATTGGGGTTCGAACAAGTTACCTAAACGATTAGACACAAATAATTCACAACGAAATGGCCAGATTTGGATATCGAATCTTAGGGGTAGCGCGAGCTGGTTCAACATTGTAAACGAATTTGTTGAATTGGTTCGCTGCTGATATGAACTTATACCCCTAGATTCGCTAGGCAGCGAATCTATAGGTTCGCTCGGCACAACAACACCAATTTGATCAAGATCAAAGCAACGCTGTGCCGGGCGAATCTGTAGGTTCGCTCATAGATTCGCTGATCCTTAAAAGAAATTGAACCTTTTTTATTTTTCAGAATTTTAAGAAGAAAAACAAATGCCTTTTGAATACTTTACCGCCCCCACAATATCGACATTCATAAAAAATAAAAAAAATAAAAAAAATAAAATAAAATAAAATAATAATAAAATGAAAATAAAAAAATAAAATAAAAATAAAAAGTAATAAACAATAAGAAATAAAAGGATATATATTTTGATCTTTTTCGAGACATGTCCGGAGAGTCATAAATTGGCGAGATTGCAGATATTATTGTCCGTTTAAACCCATGTCTTATTTTTCAACAAGCAATCAGTAGCTTCTTTTATAATGTTTTCAGTTTGATTAAAGAAACTTGGGTAACTCGGTCTCCGCAGACTTTTGGCAAAGAACTCATCCCGTCATCAGCGCTTATTGAGCGATATTATTGAATTTGCTTGATTTTACTTTGAGAAGCAATTCTTGAATATTGTTCTTCTCCATGATGCTTGATGCTCTTTTGATTTTGAGAGCGGGCAAAGACAATGATCATTTGATAACCATTGTGAGTGCCATATAGATATTTGGGAGTGGAGCATTCGACAATGATCCTTTTTGACTTTGGACACATTGTGACTTTATTATTGGGTAAAACTCAAATGATGAGAGCTCCAGGTCTATACCAACGTATAACATATGAGATGATCATCTGAGCATGCTCGGTGAATCTTCAGGTCTATACCGACGTATAAGAGAGAGGTTCACCAACTCCAGGTCATTGTTCATACAAAGTAGAGGAGTTAAGAACTTAATTTATTATTTCTGAGGAACTAACGAGTAGCTCAACTCAAAGGCTTTTCTGAAGAGCAACATTAGCAGTAGATTTTGTTTTACTGACTAGAAGCTTAATTCAGTGCTAGGGTTAGGGTGATTTGGGATATTTAGGGAAATTAAAGCAAAGATTTTGACACTCTCACCCGTTTTTGACTGGGACTTGTAACTTTGTGCAGGCCAATCATGTCATGGAGATAGTCCTTATCACCGAGTTCTTGAACTTTATGTTTAGCTGCATAATCACCGTTTACTTTGTTTTCGAGCTCAGCCTATCTTGCATATCCCAAGCACAATGCTTCTGACCTCCTTCTAAGTCTCATTACGGGTATTCTGAAACGTAGCAAAATTTTAAGACTATTAATTTTAATCTCCCTCGAAATTTCTATTTGATGGCTATCTAATAGTAAATTTCTTTTGCAATCACTTTGATTTTCTCAAGATCTAAAGAACAAAAGAAAAAAAATAAAGATAAAATGAGTGAAGAAATATGTGACACAAGGATTCTCAAGGCAGAAAATAAAAGTTAAATATTTACATATTCACACTTTAATGAGATACTTTTCTCAGAAAAGGTTTTTCAAAAAGATATCAATCCCAACATGGAGACAATTCATAAAATGTGGTTTTGTGAAAAGATCAGCTTTTTGTTTTCTTGTTTCAATAGAAATAATATCAATGAACCCCTTTTCCTGAGCATCTCGGATGGCATGAATTCTTGTTTGGATGTGCTTAGTTCGAGTGTGATGAATGGGATTCTTGGAAATTCCAACTGCAGCTTCATTATCACAGAAAAGTAGTGTATGAAGGAAATTGATGCCGTAATCCATCATCTGATGTTGAATCCAGAGCACTTCGCAGCAGCAGCTTGATGCAGCAATGTATTAAGCTTCTCATGTGGACAAGGAGACTGTTGTTTGCTTCTGGCTCTGCCATGATACAAGACAATCACCAAGATATTGACAACCACCAGTGACTGATTTTTTATTTATCCTACAACCACCATGATCACTATCAGAATAAGCGTGTAAATCAAAGTTCCCACCTTTTGGTACCAAAGCCCCAATCGGGAGGAACCCTTAAGGTAACGAAAAATGCGTTTAACAGCTTTTTCATGTGATTCTTTAGGGTTAGCCTGGAAACGAGCATAGTAGCACACTGCGAATGTAATATCTGGACGGCTTGCGGTCAGATAAATGAGAGATCCGATCATCGAGCGATAGCGATGAGCATCCACTGACTTCCCATTATCATCAGGAGTCAAGCATGTTTGAGCAGTGAAGGGGATCAGTTCGGTATCTGAGTTATCCATGTTGAACTTCGTGAGGATTTTGTGGATATACTTCTCTTGGTGAATAAGAATTCCATCAGATTTCTATTCCACCTGCAACCCTAAGAAGAAGCACATCTCCCCCATTATGCTCATTTCAAATCGATCCTTCATCACCTCTTCAAATTCTCTACACAGCTTCTCATTTGTCGACCTGAAGATAATATCATCAACATACACTTGAACTATCAGCATCTCACCATCAACTTCCTTCTTGAACAGTGTCATATCTATTTTCCCTCGAGAGAAACCTTTACTGAGAAGATACTGTGTTAGGGTCTCATACCAGATGCGGGGAGCTTGATGCAACCCATACAATGATTTGTCTAACTTGTAAACTTTGTCTAGATAATCTGGATCCTCGAAACCCGGTGGTTGATATACGTAGATCTCCTCATCAATATCTCCATATAGAAATGCACACTTTACATCCATCTGAAAAAGTTTGAAGTTCTTGTGAGCGGTGTGTACCAGAAAGATTCTTATGGCTTTAATGTGAGAAACTGGAGCAAACACTTCAGTGTAGTCTATCCCCTCCTTCTGAGTAAATCCCTGAACAACCAATCGGGCCTTGTTTTTGATAACTACTCCATGATCATCCGACTTGTTCCTGAACACCCATTTGGTACTAATGGGGCACTTGTTTGGAGGAAGATCAACTAACTCCCAAACCTTCAACTTTCTGAATTGTTACAACTCTATTTGCATAGAGTCGACCCAACTTGGATCTTCAAGTGCTTGTTTATAATTCTTTGGAATGATCTGTGATAAGAAGGCAGCATAAAGGCACTCGTTAATCAACCCACTTTGACTCCGACCTCACACTATCAGTGATTGATCCAATGATGTAATCATGTGGATGGTCTTTCAAGGTTTTGAAGTTTGTGTGAAGTAGTGGGGATTGGATTGTGATGTGGATGCGAAGTTGGATGATTGAGATGGAATGGATGAATTTGTAGGGGGAATTGAGTCAGTAGAGGAAATTGGATTGGAATTTGATGAGGATGAAATATATGATGGAGGAATTGGATTAGATGGTGGTGGTGGAGGAGATGGAATATCAAATGAGATGTGAGGAGATTGAGTGACAGATGGTTGTGGTTGTGGTGGAATGAGATTAATGGATGTGTGAGGAGTGATGTCATCATCATCAGGGATTGGGAGATTAAATGATTTGAAGACAGTGGTAGAATCGTAAAACCATGATGGTTCACTTCCAATGCTTATAGAATTAGATTTCTTGTCAATCAACATAGTAGGACTCTTGCATAATCCGTGTCCGTTTGTTGTACACACGATATGCCTTTTGTGTCTCCGAGTACCCTATGAAGAAACATTCATAAAAAACAGCTCCAAACTTCATTTTCTGATCGTGAGTATTCAGCAGAGTACAAGCGCATCCAAACGGGCGCAGAAAATCGATTAACGGCTTAATTCCACGGAACAGCTGATATGATGTCTTCATTTTTCTTTTGACGATCAGTACCCGGTTTAGAACATAAGCTGCACAATTGACTGTTTCTGCCCAGAAGATAATTGGAAGCTTTGACTCAATCAGCATAGTCCTGGCTGCTTCCACAAGAGTTCGCTTTTTCCGTTCAGCAACACCATTTTATTGTGGTGTCCTTGCAACACTGAACTGTCTGAGAATACCCCTTTGCTCACAGAAAGAATTGAAGATATGGTTTCTGAACTCAGTTCCATTGTCACTTCTTATGGCTTGAACCTTTCTTTTCCCAAGAACTTCAACTAAGGGAATCAACTTCATAAACTCTTCAGCAGTCTCGCTCTTGTTTGCTAGAAATCTCACCCATGAGAATCTTGAACAGTCATCTATGACAACCAAACAATACGACTTCTTAGCAATTGATTTGACACTTATAGGGCCAAATAGGTTAGTATGTAATAATTCGAGGGGATGAGAAATTGAGTTTTGAATTTTAATTTTGTGTGGTTTTTTGTGCTGTTTTCCCTTAGCACAAGCTATGCACTTCTCTACCACCGAATAGTCTTTCAGTGGTAGTCCCCTTACTAAATTGTTCTTAATCAACTTATTTAAAATTTTAAAATTAATATGCCCTAAACGTCTATGCCACTGAAAAGATTCATAAGAAGAAGCTTTAGACAGAAGACAGGTCACAGTATAAGTTGATTCTTTTGAGCCCATATTTAGCAAATAGGTATCATTTTGCCTTGGAGCTCTCATGATCACCAACTCTTCAGGGATAGTGTAAGGATTCCTAGAAGTCTGATGCAGCCAAAACACTCTTGTAACTATCTACTGATCATAACGACTGAAGAAGACATCAGCTGAAGACAACAGCTGAAGGTAACAACTGAATACATCAGTTGAAGACATCAGCTGAAGACAACAGCTGAAGATAACAGCTGAAGGTAACAGCTGAAGACATCAGCTGAAGACATCAGCTGAAGACAACAGCTGAAGACAATAGCTGAAGGTAACAGCTGAAGACATCAGCTGAAGACAATAGCTGAAGGTAACAGCTGAAGACATCAGCTGAAGACAACAGCTGAAGGTAACAGCTGAAGACATCAGCTGAAGACAATAGCTGAAGGTAACAGCTGAAGACATCAGCTGAAGACAACAGCTGAAGGTAACAGCTGAAGACATCAGCTAAAGACATCAGCTGAAGACAACAGCTGAAGACAACAGCTGAA
>BJCO01464478.1:0-21532 GCA_018326465.1 Flaveria floridana | reverse complement strand
AAGGGAGAGGGGGGGGGGGGGGTGTTTGAAGATTCTGATGATATAATCATGCTATAACATATTAGATCTATTTTAAAAAGGAAGAAGGTATGATTGTATTCAATAAAATTTGTAGTGTATGTCCGTAAAAAAATCAGTGAAAAAGACACTTTTGTTTGTGCCAAACAAGATTCAGGAACTTCAAGGGGTGGGGCAGTGGGAAGCACCTGAGCCCTCTCTAATAGAGGTCTTAGGTTCGAATCATGCTACTTCCACTAGTTTCCTTCCATAACCTCTTGAAGGCTACTTGTCCAACATAAGCTGCGATATGCCTGACCCCGGTTGTTTGTGAGTTTTCTGGGAACGGTATTGTTGGTTTCAGGCCCCAAGTTGCACTCAAAACACACACACTTTGAATTAATGCTTGAACTCTCCTGCTTCAACTTGCTCATATTTTCATTCATCCTCAACACTTATATTAAATAAACAAAAACAACCCCTTTCACCTAAGGGAAAGGAAACCCACTACTTGCTAATGTTCTATCAAAACATTAAAAACATGTGACTAAAATAAAAATTCTGCTGAACCATACCTGTTGACTCAACTTTGAACCCATCAAGACTAACCCTACAGGCTTCTCATGGTTATCAACAAAAAAATAAGTTTCAGGAATTAACCATACAAAACAAAGTTACGCAAAAAGTGAAAGTCAGGTTTTCTTAGTGGTTTCCCCAAGTCCCTATAGGTGGGGAAACAGAGGGTTGGGTGATGGGTCAAAATAATAAATTTTTAGGACATGCCAAAACGGGATGGGTTGACCCACCAACATGTTTCTTTCAGTTTTATATATAGTTTATAAAATACATGATTATACAAAATGTCATTACAGTTATAAATAAAACAAGTTGGAAGGTTATAAACACTTGATTAATCTCATGTCATTATAATCAGGTATTTTCACGGCTTTGCTGGTGAAGAATTTGAATTCAAACACAACAAAACCTGAGTAAAAATTCTGGTTCACAAAGGAACAAAAGATAAAAAAAAATAACATGTAAACAACTACTAAATAGTTAAGGAATAAAATTTGATTGATGGGAAATAAGCTATAATTGGCTTAATACTACAACAAGAATACTAAAACTTTTAAATGTTATCTCCTAAAACTATTATAATACTGAAACCCAATTAAATAATTCCTAAAAATTGAAGAATAACATTTAAAATGATATTTGACATAACTTGGAGTCCAGATGGGCCACGACTCGCTGCCATTATGTACTTCCAACCCGTTTAACTCGTTTACCTTATATCAAAGATTTTAAAGCTTACTTGTTTGACCCACTTGCATTGTAATAATGCCCAAATAACCCAATTTCACATAAACGGGCTGAAATTGCCACTCTTGTAAAATTGCTGCCTTTGTGCTATACTGCTATCACATGGTATGCACATGCCAACTGTATTTGGTTTTATAATCATCTTTTACTGTTTTAATGCAGTATATTACCATGGAGAGAAGGTTTCTTAGGTGGAGTTTGCCAGGAAAGAGGTTCGAGAGACTTACGGGCATCCATCCTCGAGATAGAAATATACTTTTTCGTGGCATTAAGTTGCGAATGGCCTGCAGTGGATTGGCATCTTTTATTCTTACAGGTAGTTACTTTTTCATGATTGATCACCTGGTTTCAAGATGAACCATATTCATTATACAAACTTAATAATGGTTTTATGACTTCTGCTAAAACATGAAACCACATGATATGTAATTTGAACAAATTTTTGGCTTAGAAGAGGTAGTCAGTTTTGTTGGCATTTCTTAAATCTAACACAATTCATGTTTCTTGACATGTCTTGAATCCTTCCATCACTTGATTTGGTTTCATAAACCATAGTGCATGTGTATTGAGTATAATAGTTATACCATGTGTTTTAGTTAGAGGTTGTAATTTCAATACATTTAGTTATGAGCTGGGTGATTTAGGTTATGCTTCTTTTCAAACGGGTCATATAAAAGTGTAGCTGAAAAAGGAAACAAGTCAAACGAGTTGAGAGTTTCAAGCAATGTAAATTATGAAACAAACACTCCTAAATCGTTTTCCAAATATTTCTGTTATAATAGCAGTCTATCTACTGTTGTTGATGCACAAATTATTTATAATTAAATATAACCTAGTTTGTTATACGTTGCGCATTGAAGTGGTAGTGTACGCAACGTGATAAAGTATAGACTATAATTGACCCGACTCGCTTCCAAATTAAATTTACGTTGAAACATAGAGTGACTCGAATATATACCGTCGAATGAAAATGTATTATATTTGGCTCAACAAATAAATTTATGTCAAAACGTGGATCTGCGTAAATTTGCCAATTGCGTAAAGGGCAAGTGGTGTATTTAATTTGCAAAAAAATATGTTTGAGAAAAATGAGGAAAGAATGAAAAAAAAATGTAGCTCCTTGGATTTGAACTATGGTCTTCGAATTAAGATAACAAACTACAAACCAATGAACCAAGAAGCAAGTTAGGCGAAAAGAATTATTGAGATGAGGAAAACTAAAAAAAGGTGAAAAGAATTATTATCCATTAGATGTTAGATCCAATGGATAAGAAAATTGGATTGTATAATCATAAATAATTGAAACATTAGATCTAAGGGTAAATGATATTTAGTCTTAACTACATTTTTAAATTCCACAATTATTTCTAAATGCTTGTAACTTTTACATACAGTAATTTTTTAAATAGATTACATCATAAAAATAAAGGTTTTTTAATCTTTAAAATGCCTATAATATTGATACATAAAAAAACAAAGTTTTTTTCACGTTATTTCAGATAACCGTGTAATATTCGTCAGCTTATTGTGTAATATCAAGTTATTGTGTAATATTTATCAGATCATTATAACTAATGTTATGCATTGTGTTATTTAAAAATGTTAATTTTCAAATAACACATTGCTAAAAATGTAATTTTTTATGTTTTACCAGTTCATTGTGTCTATTGGTAAGCTAGTCATTGTGTTACTCATTATGTTTTACGTTTAACCATTGTGTTTTTTAAAAGGATAATTTTCAAATAATACAATCCTGAAAATATAATTTTTCTATGTTTTTTCTAATGCATTGTGTAATATTGATTAGATCATTATGTAATATTCGTCAATCAGCTCATTGTGTATACTGCTCATTATTGAGTATCTAGTGTTAACTATTGTGTTATGCATTGTGGTTTCTAAAATGATGATTTTCAAATAAAACAATGCTGAAAATGTATTTTTTTTTTTACGTTTTTCAGTTCATTATATAATGCTGATAATGTCATTGTGGAATTCTCGTCAAACAACTCATTGTATTTATTGCTAATCATCGAGTCTAGTGCTGATTATTATGTTATCTATTGTGTCTAATGTTGACAATTGTGTTATGCATTGTGTTTTTTAAAAAAGATAATTTTCGAATAACACAATAATGGGAAATGTAAACTTTTTATGTTTAAATTTCATTGTCTATTTCTAATCATATAATTATGTAATCTTCATCAATTCAGAAAATTACAGACCTGACGAAATTACACAATAAGTTTTTTATATCAATACTATATGTCTTTTAAAAATTTAAAAATACTTGTTTTATGGTACAATTTAAAAAAAATGTTGTATGTAAAAGGTACAAATGTTTAAAAAAAAGGTAGGACTTGACTCTTAACCTAATTTTGATCAAAATTACACGTGTCAACATATTAATCATTATTATACTTTTTAATTTTAGAATGCTCTTTTATTTGAATTTTTTCCCTAAACTTGAAAAGAATATATGAAAAAGTTGAGATTGAGTAAAAATTAATAAAAAAATTCACCGATCTTTGAAATTGTGTTACAGTAATGGACAAAAATCGTGCATTCTACGGTTTTCATTTAACCTGTTAGTGTGTTATTCAACTTTATATTTTATTGTTTCATGTGGGGATTGCTTTATTGGTGAACCAGATAAATCTCTTATCTTCATGTTTATCTCATCATCTTGCAAAATGGGTTTTTATAATTCAAAAAAGTTAGAAAGATCATACATTTTTATATTGTAAAAGAAAATTAAGAATTCTCTCTATTCATAATTTATTAATTTTATTTTCACAATAAGAAGAACTACTATATCATACACTTTTGAAGCCACACAAGTGGTCATGCACTTTCCAAGCCACACAAGTGGTGTTGACTTTAAATGGCTTTTGCTTTGACCTTCTTTTAGTATAATTAGGCTTACTCTAAAGTTACATGCTTTGCTCCAACCATGATTTCTTTTTTGCTTAGTTTGGCTTTAACCAATGTTACAAGAAACAAAAAGGTAATTGTGGGGCAATCATCATGTCTAGTGGTTTTAAAACACTTATTACACACACAAAATTCTTCTTATCAAGTGTTTTGAAAAGTCATAGAGATAAATATTTGAATCTTTATATGTATGTGTAAAGAAAAGAAATACCGACATCAAATAAGATATATATGGGGTTAGGTTATTTCCACACACCCCACATTCTATTTCTGTTCACATCTCTTGAATTCTAAACCTATTAATCTTTTTCTATATTCTTTTCTTGAAGCTTGTTGTTTTTTTGGACGACTAGGGTTGGGTCTTGGGTCATTTGGTGTTGGGTGTTGGGTTGGGTGTCGGGCGTGGTATCGAGTTGTTAGATGACATGGGTTGAGAATGGAACTAGCTTGGAATCAGTTGGTAGTATTGTTGGTTATAAGCTCTACATGACATTTGCGATTGGTACTGTTGTTGGTTCGGGTCATATTGCAATGGTTGGGAGATGGGAGTAAGAATAAGTTGCGGTTGTTCGGGTCGTGAAGGTCCATTGCAGAACCAAAATAGTCATTGAACAAACATAATGTCACTGTATTGTTGTTAAACAACTCTATTGTTAAGTTATCGGTCTTTAATGACTAAACAAAATAGGTCAATGAAAGATGAATCTTTGAATGGACGTTGGTTATGTCAAACAATGTTAGAATATAACCAATCTTTTAGTTGTGATTAGTTAATGTTAGACTGATAGACACATTCTGCATTACAAATCAGCGTCACATCATTTTTCAAATTGCATCCATCTCCTATGAAAATGGTTTCTACACCCTTCAAATTCTAGTGTAATTTTTTAAAAATTTTCTTAAATACAAAAATAATATTTTAAAACAAATATATTAATAACTAATAAAAGATTACAAAATAATAATTTTAAAAACGTATGAAGTACTAGAATAATAACTAAAAATAAAAAAGATACATAATAAGAGTTTAATAAAACTATTCTTCTTTCTTAATATGACAAAGAATCTTGGCATTCAACTTTTTGATCCTTCTAGGTGACTTCTTATCAATGTGGTCGTCGTTTATTGACAACATCTAAGATTCTTCTCATCATCTTTCAATGTAAGTTTTTTGTTTTCTTTTACATGTATTGTTAAAATTTTCTTATTCTTTCATAATATTATCCAATATGTCTTTGATTGTTGAAGACGATTCGACTCATTTTTCCTTATCTCTTCTGATCGTATATCATCAGAATCTTTCACGTTGAGATCCATGAAATACGTACATCCAACCATTTGGGGATATATCGACACCCATCTACACCCATTTAGGACTTATAATTATTAGAATTTTTAAGCTGAAATAAGGTTAAAGACCATGTGTTGCTATTGATAGTACTGTTGAAGAACGGTATTCATACCATTGGCATCGCTCATAGGAATTTTAAGATTTTTGTTTTGGGGTGCATGTTGGAAAACTTTAATAAAACCTTCTTTTTTATATCACGAAACTAGAAAGTAAGTTGGTTGTTAGAGCGACATGGTTCATGTTTCATAATACTAAGAAACTTTACCACAGTCCAGTTTCACATATGGGTTCGGGTTGGGTGTTACAAACAACAGGATACTAGCTTGAAAACATCCACCCAAGCTTTAGCCAACGCAAATTCCTCCTCTTGAATCCACTTTTGGATGAGTCGATTCTCATGAAACTTTTATTTGTGTCTTGGGTATGGCTTGGTCTTAGGTTGGACCTCATATACAAAATCAACTTGAGTATAGGACATAACTTGTCAATAATATTGTTGGTTCAACCTACTAAGCGTTAATTTTGATGGTGTGAAAATGGAGTTACTGTCATAGGCCGGTGACAGGTGGCTGAGATGGCATCATGGGATATTGTGTAACGGGTTTAACTTTTAAAGTTGTTACTTGTTACACCCGGTTTAAACAAAATAATTAATCATGTCCATAAGGTGTATAAAGTTTATACCTTTGACGAGCAAACAAAAAACCATACACAATAGATGCGGCAATGGTCTTGCTAGTTGTCCAATTCACAAAAACTAGAAACAACTCTTGAATCGAAAGCAACATGTAACAAACCCAACGACGGTGGTGGGCACAGTGGTGGCTTCATTTGGTGGTTTTGTGGTTGGCGACTAAGGTAGTTTAGGGTTGGTGTGTGCGACGACAATGGTGGAGTGTAGTTTAGGGTTCCCCTAAACTTTTATTTATAATCTCCTTATTTATACCTTAAGTCTCCGTTAATTAACGTTTTATAACCTTGATCAATTAACAGTTAATTACCAACACTTTTTGTAGTTTATTAATTTAAGTTTAATTAAATAAATTCATAAAAGGAGAATTAATAATATGGTTTAAAAATAAGTTTTTACCTTTTTCTGACTGTAAAAAAGAATTTAAATTACTTTTAAATGTGCACATCAGTTATAAAATATACATGTCACACAAGAAAAAAAGTTTATACCTAAGCAAAATAACCAAATGTACTGGTTCCAAGTTGTTTTAAATATTTTTCATCTTTTTGTTAAAATTTTAAATGGTCTTTTATGTTAGGAAGAAAAAAACTTATTAAGGAAACTTTATGTGAATCTTATCTTTATTTCTTATTTTATTTAGTAAGTACTTGTTCTGAAATTTAATATTATTTTTTTTAAAACGAGCAAAAGACTAAAAAAACAAATACAACACAGCTTAAAATTAGGGTAAAAGATGGAAGAACGATAGTTAAGACGAGTGGATGTACTCTAACACCCCTTAACTCCATTTAAATGTCACATCACTAACTTATTTTCATTTTTATTCTATCTCACATAAGGAAATGGTTTAATCCCCCCCCCCCCTCAATCTATACAAATAAAAAATGGATTGATTGTGTGTAGTTTGTGTCACGCACGCCAAGCGTTAACCATTAACACATGTTAACGCGCCATAACCGGCCTACAGTGAGAGATCGTGACGCGATGTCGTGGTGCGTGTAACACATGGTCTTGATGTGTACACTTGTCGCTAGTCATGGAAATGCTTGTGTCACATGTGACACATGGTGACCTAAGCAAACACCCAAAAGAAATATACATCTTTTGAAATATATTTAATAGAAACTGAAAAAAATAACACACCAATGCGTTGTGACACCAGGCAACTAACATACAAAAAGGCCTTCTGTAGCAAAAATACAAAAGGATGCTATATATGGGCCCCACCGAACAAGCCCATTTTGCTTTCTGGGCCCCACGTCTTCTTTCACGTGAACATCTCCGCCCAAAAATACATTATATCACTTGTTACATAAAAAGGAAACTTTATATCTTTTCTTAATACACCATGAAAAATACATTAATATTATATTAACAAAAAAATTTAATAATAATAGTAGTAATAATGATATCGGAGGTCGTTATATGTTTGCTCTATCAAAGTATAGATAATCTCATAGAAAAATAAAGATGCATTCATGTGCTAACTTATTTATTTATTTTCATTACTAAATGTTATATCTTTAATCATTACAAGGTTTTGTTAAGCTATACTTTGTTTAACAAGTTTTTGTGATTTTTATTGAAGACTTTTTTAGTTTGATTATTGATACGATAATATTTTAGAATAAAATCTTCATTTTTCTTAAAGTAATAAGTTTGATGTATTTTTCATATATTCATTATAGTTAGCATTTTTATAAATTTTTTCCTAGTTTTGATTATCTTTATATATCAGGTGGATTACCAAAGGAATTTGAGAAACATTGCAAAACTTGTTCTAATCCAATGACTCTTCATTCTTCAGTTGATAAAGAAAAGGAGCATTTTGAAAAAAAATAAAACGAATAATCTTAAGTAATAAAATCAAAACCAAAATTCTAATATATTTTGTAATATTTTCTAGTGGATCTTGGTATATGGTTCATGATATAAAATCATATAAGTAATGTGAGATAGTGGAGATGTGTAAGAGCATTCAGAGTAGGTTACCCATTTTGATGAGTGTGTCTTATATTATAGGGGATAGTTGTGAGTGGTTATGAGTGAATGAGAGAAAAAATTTATGGGGATTTTACCGTGATTCCCCATATTTAGGAAAACAAGATGCAACCTTATAAATTTTTTAATATTTTTAAAAATAGTTGTGAGTGGATGAAAAATAAATGCAATGATAAATATATAAAAAGTTATTATTTAATTAAAAGAGAGAGTAAAAAGTAATGTTTTTAATGTATATATGAGAATGAGGATGCGAAAGCTAGTGTTAATGCTCTAACAGTACTGAGGGATGGAGAGAAGATGAGACTAATGATACACAACCCAAAATCAAAGGACAAACTTGATACCGCTAAGATATTTTTGTATGGGATGGGTGATGGAATTAACTTTATGAAATTATTCGCGGTCTAGTATTAAGTGATACTAGCAACATGCATTCTTGGTTACTCACACTCATAAATATTTTCTTTTATTTTTCTTTATTTTTGAGGAATAGATAAATCTATGAATCCAATGACCTTTTACTTTTTATTTTTCATGATCTTTAGATAATAAAATAATATATAAATTAAAATAATAAAATATGTACATATATTGGATTTTCAGATGTTGAAGTTTAACAAACTAACAGACGTATTCGATGCTCAAGGGAATGAAACATATACAAGATATGAGACTAAATTTAAGCCCAAACATTTCTATGCTAGATGAGATGTAAATTTATATATTTTTTTTAATTTATTGAGTCTCTTTTAAGATAATTATTCTTTAAACTACTTTCTATATGACATGTCGTATGGACATAGTTGTTGATGGTTGCTGTCACGTGAAAATCTATTAAAATTCTTATTTTAGATATAATTACAAGTTAGATTTTTATTAAGAAAACTTTTTATACCGTCAAATGCAAGAAAATTCAAGCAATAGTAGCCACAAACGCCCTCCATTTGTGTGCTATGGTGGGTACGTTTTTGCATGATGGATTCTCTTTTTTCACATTTTTAAGTGTCATTATTAACACTCATTTTAATCCAAAATCAAATTACCACCACCACTAGTTAATTATTATTTATAATATTTTTATTAACAAATTGCATAAATCCCTATTCAAAGAATCATTTTAAAATTAGTTTTTTATACAAATTTAATGCTATATGACATTATCACCAATATTTTAAACAACAATCTATATCACTATAATAGTGTAACTTCTTGATATATTTCAAACTATAAGAACATTTTACATCAAGTATAATAAAAGTAATTATCACGCTTAACTTGTGTTTAATCATCTCCTAATTTGGAAAACTAATATCATCGAAATCATCTAACGATAAAAATACTTCATCTAAACACGAAAGCTCCATGCCATCGTTGCCTTCATCGTTATTGTAGTTCTGCTCATACACGCAACATATCACCCAATCCTGAATAATATACATTGATCGAGTTTCAAATTATAAGAAAGAGAAAATAACCCGACCATCAAATCATTTAAAGAACATAGATAATACCTTTATTAGAGAATTTCCCACCACCTATATGTTTCCGTTTAAATTAACCATAATTATTTGATAAAAGCTAATTTGTAAACACTAGTTCAAATGGGTACTTTAATTAAAGCATGCTTTTGTTAACAAATTTGAAAAAAATATTTGTGCATTTGGATTATCATCATTTAGAAAATATAGTATAGTAAAAGCTCAGCTAGTTTTTTACTAAAAATATTACTAACTAATTTCAAGTAATGTTACGTGGCAATATTGAAGTAAATTAGGATATAAAACCTGTCACAAAATAACCAAATGTTTTCATGATCAAACCAGACGTGTTGATCTGTCTAGCTACCATACCTAACTAATACGATTAACTTTTTTAAAACGTCCTGTATCAAACATATATGAACCGGCCAAACCCTAATTCAATTTTTTAATTTTTCTTTAATATCTCAAGTATTCAATAAATTTATATATATTAAAATTTTATAATATTAACCACGTACGATTTCTAAATCTGGTCCGACTACTCTAAATAGATCAATAATCAGTTATGAAAACATTGAAAATTGAAATAGGATGACGACGACAATTACTTACAATCTTGGAGTTGTCTGATCTTCTTCTTGTTCTAGAGGAATTAGCACCATCAAGAACCCTAAATTCCTGCATTATCCAATCAGTTTTCATACCTTCAGGAGCTTCACCAACATGAAACACATAATATTTCTTCACACCAATTCTTTTGCTACCATTCGAACTCATAATCTGTTCATCTCCACCACACGATTTCCAGTACCCGTTTGCCGTCACTCGATTCGCAGATCTTCGGCTGAAATAATACCATTTCTTCCCTTCCACCATAGCCTTACCTGCAACACAAAACCATGCATGCATATACGCTCATCATCATCATACCGCATATATTTTTTTTAACAACAATAACTTATTTTAAGACCTCTCATATTACTAGCTTTTAACCACGTATAAACTATAAACCTAAACCATGCTACCTTATATTAGTCACAACATACACACACAAGTAATATTAATGGCGACTCAACATATTTTTAGGCTTAAAACGAACTTTAAAACGAGGCTTTTTTTAAAAGAAAAAAAAACGTTTTTTCTTGTTTTTATAGAAATTCGTAAAACATCTGTCTCAACCACGAATCAATATGTAACTCCACATCATCTTCCCATTAACAAGTTTAATTTATTTCCACAACACAAGCACAAAAAATTGATAGAATTATCGTATATATTTTCAGTTTAGAATATGAATAAAAATAATATCTTTTTCCCATTTCATCGATCCTTAAATTTTAAGGGTCTTTAGTTGGTTATACTGTAGAGACTTCTTACGACAAATAAATTACTAAGAGAACATATGTTTAATAAACAAAGAACTGAAGTTACCATCCAAGTCCCATGGATCATATGGATACAGATCAAGATCAGGAATGATGTCCGGATGGTACGGCAATCGCGATGCTTTACGCTGAAGGAAATGAACGATGAGCTCTTCGTCGGTCGGGCAGAATCGAAAGCCGGGTGGGAGATTCATATTCTTGTTGTCACCCATGATCTTTAATTACTTCAGTGATCAATATATGTTCTTCAAGAGTATTTGTGTATGATGTGGAGTTGTAAATGTGTGACAAAAGTCTATGAATGTAGGTATTATATAGTGTTTGAAATGTGTGTGTGTATATATATATATATTTATCTATATCTATAGTGTGTGTGTGTGTGTGTGTGGAGAAATTAAGGGGCTACCGTGAGCTAGAAGTTTTGTATCTGTGATTAAGGCGGCTATGTAGTTGCAGTGGGAAAACGGAAGGCTTGGAAAGTTAAGAAGCCATGGGCTCTCTTGATGTTGAAGTGAAGGAAAATCGACATTTGTACTTCGTGCATCGACACTTGTACGTCGTGCATCGGCACTTGTACGTCGTGCATGGGCACTTGTACTCGTGTTGTTTTCATCTTTATTGGGTTCATTGTGGTATTTCCATATGTGACATATGTGGGTCACCATCAGATGAAAATAAAGAACACCACATCACACTATCATTTGTGTAGTGGTTGCCATGAAGTATGTGTACTCTATGCATCAAGAGTTGTACATTGCTACAGTTTTGGTTTCGAGAAGTGACCATCAGAACCATTTTTTCTTGTACGTACTGTATTATTGTATACATGTATGCTAATGTACTAGATGTGTGGGAATATACCATACTTGATAATTGTGGTGTTGTGGAAAGTGATAACCTATGCTATCATTTGAGAACTCATGCATGTTTGTGTTTTGATATGAAACTAAGATTAAATTCATGAGCTTTAATTCATTCATGTTAATTGTTTCATTAAATATGTATTAGTTACGGGAACATTCTGATGATAAATTATGTATTTTTCAGCCGGTGAGGATTCGAATTCTACATTGTGTAGGTTTAGTGGTGTTAAGTATAATTAATAAAATTAGATTAAATGTCAGTAAAAAAAATTGTTTCCTTAAATACGACATTCCAAATTCACTCGAGTTGAACCTTCAAACTCAATCTACCTACTCTAATAAAAATGTATCTTGGATGACACGTGGCAGGACCACAATCATTTTCATCAAAATTTTTCCGCCTCTCTCTCCTATTAAACAATTATCTTCATTACTAATAATATTCTTTAACACCTTTTTAGATTTAATAAATTAAGAAAGAAATCTATTTATTAATGTCATTTCTAAATAAATAGTTTTTTTATAAAATAATAAGCTTTTCTAAAGCATAAAACTTTTTTAAAAATACGAAATATTTTAAAATTTGTATTTTTAAAAAGTCATTATTAATAAAAAAAATAATCAAATTTGAGATTTAAAATAGAAAAAAATTTTAAAATGACATTTTTATAGGGTTTGTTTTAAAACAAAATATTTATTTTTTTGAAAAAAGTTTAATTTTTTTTAAAAAAATTCATATTATTGTTTTATTATTTTATTTATTCAACCCGTGTAATGCACGGGTTTACTAAAGCTAGTTAATTATATAAGCATATTTAAAAAGGTTTGAATGTGACATAATCTCAGTAAGAGAGCATGTTAAACAACATCAAAGAATAACATTTCATCCAATCAAGTCTTAATATGTGTCTCAAAAGAGATTATGCATAGATACTATCATTTTAGAATCTAAGATAGAGGTGTTTAATACTCGAATCAGATCCAAAAAACTCGAGTTCGATTCGATTCAGTCGAAAATTAATAATCAGAAATTTGATTTAATTTGAAGTCCAATTATCGAATTCTAATCAAATTACGCATTTGTGATTTTTGATTTGTTTCGAAATTTGAATTAGAAATACACATATACACTTATTTATTTTATAAATTGATTTATAAATGCGTATATGAGAAAATTAAGCATTAAAAGTTTAAAATATATAATCCAAAATTTTATATTCTAATTAGTATTTTTTTACTTATTTGAAAGTTGGAATATATATTTTGTATGTTATGATTGTTTTCTATTTATTTTAATTATTTTAAATGGATCCTTCAAATAAAATTTAAATTGATTAAACTTAAAGAAAATACTATTGCATTTTAAGTGCCTTAACAATTCATTGTTTAGGTTTAATAACTCTTTGTTAGTTACCAATGTTGACCAAGGTTTTTCAGTTTTAATGATTCTGTACTTATATAAATCTTGCATATCTCGCATTTTTTATTCAATAAAAATCCCTCTGAAAGATTAAGCTCATGTAATACCATAGTATTCTTAATGTGGGATTACATGAATGTATCAATTGAACACGTCTTTCATAAAATGCAAGTAGTATTTCATCATGTAGAACGTCTCATGACTCATGTATATCTTATATTACTAAATGAGACAGATCCATAACGCCTTTCACCTCATAACATTTATGATATCTCACTACATTACAAGAAATATGTGCAACATAGATCTAGACGACATCGATCATTATTGCTAATCCTTTTGAATAGGTCTTCAATGCATTGTTAGCCTAATTTTCGGTTTGCATCGTCTTACATTAAATGTAGATCCTGCAACAAAAGACTTAGCTTTGAGATAATCCCAGACACTTTTGCGTTCATGATTTCTTATAATATCTCATTAACCCAAAGTTATTGCATACTAAACATGTATGAAGTATAATTATATACTTCAATCCTAAAAGGATTAAATGACACGTCCTTAATCAATTTTTAGAAGATTGGGAGTTCTTAAGTTACATATTTACATCTGTGTAAACCAAAATGTTTTCATCGTATAGCAAAGCTCATAGATGAATTTTCATTAGAAATTATTAGAATAACATTATATATCACTCTTTTGTCTTCGCAACTAGACTCATATCTTTTCCCGATCAAATATCACTTATTTACTTTTTGATGAATATATGGATATATGTAATTCTTTCTTTTTTTTTTTTTGAATTACATGATGTCCGTAAACGTTCACGGATATTTCTGTTGATATGTATTTGTTTGTTGGTAGTACGTATAGAAAACACCGATTAATTTGTCTTTGTCTAACCTTACAAACATTCTTACCTTTAAAAAAATCACCATTTTTTCTATTTAGTTTTCATAACTAGATTTTTTATACTAATTATATTTTATTTTTTTATCTTTGAAACAATGAAATATTTTAAAAATTGTATACAATAAATTAAAACTTTGTACAATTGGGGGCAGAACTTTGAAGGTTGAAAGAAATCAAACATTGCATGACCTAAAACTTACAAACAACAAATATCATATATATATAAAATTACATAAATTAAGCAAAATTTAAAAATCTCTAATTGTTCGTTATGCCTTCATTTAGCACTTGCATAAACAAGTTTGGTATTAGATTCATGATTATAAACTCAAAGAGTACAGAAAAGTTAAAGATTGTAAAGAAAGAAGTATCGAAGTGTATTTGAAAATAAAAAAGTATAGTTGTAATTGTATTTATAACGGTTTTAATTTGTGGGGGAAAAAGATTATATGTTTGTATTAAGATAACTGCAAGTGAACGTAATGAAATTATACACATTTTTTTCTCAATCGATAATTTCATATTACAACCCGTCAAGTAAAACAATTCTTTAAAGAAATCTCTAATTAAGCCTTTTAACTTCTAAATTGATTTAAGATTAATAAAATAAATATAATATTAAAAAAAATACTATTTATGATCACACCGTCTAAAAAGTTTTACCGTAAATTGTGTGGGGATATGATTTCGTTAGCAACAAAATGAAATTATTCAAGTCAAATATTGGGTGATAGGATTTAAGGAGACAGCCAAATTTATTTATTATTAATTGCAAAGTGCCTTGAGACACTAATCCCATATCATCTCCTTAAAGTCAATGTAAAACACAATGACATGAGTTTTAAGAACACAATGAGTACGGTAAGAAAATATTTTGCCACCCCTTTTAACATATGTTTGTAATTTTTCAGGTTAGACATTGTTATATCCTTTTATAACTTTTTTTTCTATTTATGTAGAGGATTTTTGTAATGGGAAACATGTTTGGGCAACAAACCTTATATAGATAGCAAGAAAAGAAACCGATTTCATTGTTGAATATTAACCATTTTAGTAAATACTAAGTCATTGGTGTAGCGGGACTTGGCGGTGGGTGAAAGCGAGCCAGTATCATCATGTCGTGCTAGGCTTGGTTGACATAAGAGATTCAGAGTGTGAGACCGACTCATTTTGATCTTTATGTGTGAAGTTTGAGATCAATCGTTAGCAATTTTATGAGCCCGAGCTTTAATCAAGTAACTCTTACATCATTTTATTTTTATTTTTAATATATAATATAAAATTTATATGTTAGTGTGTGTATATATTATTTTATTATTTTTATCACAATCGTATTTGATATATTTTAGTATGCAAGTATATATCATAATATATAAATAAGAATTGTTATATTAATTAATATTGTGTCACGAGTCTTACCGAACTCAACACATATGTGGAGCACAAACTTAATTGTGCTCACTTATAAATGAATTCTAATTTAGTCTTATGTTCAAGCCCCTTCGATTTAAGTTTTTATTAAGTAAAACTTTAACAGTTCATTAATAAGTTGATTTGTTTACACCCGTAAAAATAAGACACGATTAATGGTATAGGGATACGTCAATCAAACACACAAAAGATTGATAACATGGAGTGGGATGGAGCGTATGTATGCATGTATGTCATGCATATGTATGTGTATATATACACACACTCACACATATACATATTTTTCAAAGGGTTTGAAGTCAAGCCTTACTTTCTAAGATGATTGAATTACATACGTCATATGAATTGTTATTTGTAAAATATTTGTTTTGTAATCTAATTACATCGAAGTGTTGAATGGTGCCCCTATGAAGGGTTGAATGTTCAAGTCTATTATAGCACAGAAGCGTAAATTTAATGCTATGTGAGTTTACTTTAAAAAAATTAAATGAATTTTTAAATATCAGAATACATCTTATTCAATTTTGTCACCGATGCTTTATAAAACTAGAATGAACTAAAACCAACTTGCAAAACAAAGTAATGTTCAAAAAAGAAGGGTCAACGGTAATTAATTACGCCAAAATCCATGGTTAGGTAAAAGATCAAACCATAATAGTGAAGTGATAATGAGTGATGAAGGTGTGAACAAAAGAAGTAATAATTACATGTAAAATTAAATCATCTCCCAAAAGGAATCAATTCATCTTCAATCCATGCTTATCATCAACCATTTTCACACTTTATCCTTTAATTTCTCAACCTTATCCTAGTAAGTTTAGAGTCGTGCTCCATTTTGAGGGCTACATCATTCAAGAATTTGAAACATCAAAAACTTCTTTAATATGAGTAACCTAAACAAAAATACCCACCCGTGATTAATCGAATGAACACGAAAATAAAGTCATATGATCATGATCATCTATTTAAACTGATAGCTCAACCTTTTAAAGACCTAACGTGGATTCTTAAATTAGAAATCTTTTTTATAATATATGTTTGTTATAGCACACAATCACACATATTTGAGTTAAAGTGAGTTTTATTAAAAATGTAAACTCTTTCAAATACATTAGATCTTTGCTCATCTTGACGAAGTTAAAGTAAAAAATCAAAGGATATATAAGGCCCAACCTTCGACATATTTCTTCATATAATCGAACCACCTCTGAATTGTCGTATAGTTAATGATAAAAACATAGGCATGAATAAACGATTAAAAATCATGACATGTGATGGATTAGGAATTAGTGTAATTTAAAACTAGGACTAGATGTATGAACGTTTAAAAAAATAAAAAGAATACTCGATTCGAAATGTCAAACTACTAAGATGTTATTAAGATAATGACGTCGTATATTTCTTGCTTAAAACCTTTTTCTTCTATTGTTATTTTATTACTACATTTTTATATTTTTAATTGCTTTGATAGCACAAAGAATTAAATTTAAATATTAATAATAAAAGGGGATTATAGAAATAGATTAATTGGTGGATTAGTCCTTTTTTTCATTCTTAGTGGCAAGAAACTTAAATCTTCATCCTCACTTTTGCCATTATTTGACTTCCCTATCACTTTTAGCCTAACCATTTTCATTCTAACTCTTAAAAATCGTTTATCTCGATCTTTTCCACTTTTAAACCATTAAAAAATAATAATCTACGTAGCATTTGATGATTTACCCATGACGGGAGCTAGCTCTACAATAGGTTCAAAGAATATTTGCTCACATAAATTTAGGAGAGCCATTATTATTAAATTACAATGCTCAGAATAAATTAACTATAAAATATATACATTTGAAATTGATGTGAATAGTGGTAATTGATGATTAGTCTTTGTTTTAAGTGGTTAAGATTAGTTACCCAAAACAATTAAAAATAAAAAAGTTTTTGAGTTCAAGTCTCATTAAAGTAAATATGTTTTGGATTGAGCTAATGGGTTTTTCTAATTATAGATTTTCTCCTGTGGAGGTTGTGGGTACAGTTTAGGCTGGCCGCTGAGAAACAGATAAGTGGACCAGATTAAAATAAATCTATTGTTTGAAATATGATTGTACATTTGTCGTTCAAAAAAAATTTAACTGTTTTTATATACTTTATCTTGTTTTGTACAGTATTAAAGAGAATAAGAAGAGGACATTAAACAACAAATGAGGGTTTTGGTCTAGTAGTAAGGTGTGTGTTGGGTTGCCACAACCACCTAGGTGCGATCCTCTCCACCCCGCAGTTTTATACTGTTTTTTCTTTCGTTTTTTACCTTTTTACTATTTTTTAATTATTTTTTTCTTTTTAGTTTTTTTTCTAATGTTTGGTTAAACAACCCCTCCCCCCTGTAAGTTTTTTTGGTTAGTTTGTTAGCGTCATGTTATGAATTTTACACAGGTTTTATCAAAGTATATAACTGAATTCATGTCTATAAGTACATGGGAACAACTTTGAAACATTTTTCAACTTCGGGCCGCTCATCCTCCATCAGGTCTGTTTTTTTATATCTAGCCTCCATCGTCCTCTGAAATCTATCTCTAACAAGTCAAGTGGTTCATATCAGAGGTGAAGATTGATGGGTTTCAGGGTGCAGAAGTTTCAAATTGACACACCTGATGATTAATTTCAATTGGTCATATAGTAGTCCGCGTTATCAAAAACTAACGATGTATACTTTTAGTTAGTAATAAATAGATGGAGTAAAATATACTCAAAGTTGGAGATAGAAATTAATCTCGGCTAATAAATAAAAGTTGTGATTATTATAATCCAATAACTCTTATAAAAAAGGACTGTTAATATTGATTTCTAGTAAATTTTCGTTCTTTTATAATTTGAACGGTTGGGTACTTGCGATCTTCATGTATTATGTTTAATATTCAATTATCTAAACAAGTTTATGTGTATTTTCATATATATGAATGTTATATCAAATCACATAATGTACGTTTAATGATAACTAACCTGTATGTCACTTTGGGCAAGTATATCAAAACATAATAGTTTCCAAGTGTGATGTTGCAGATACTACAAGTGACCACGCAGTTTCTAAAGAAATTAGAACTTGTTAAGAAATTGAATAAATTTGTATTTTTTAAAAGAAATGTAAATGTTGATGCATTGTGTAAGACGTTATTTATAAATTTCATGACCGCTTTTATAAATTTTTTGTTCAAGAAAGATTTCTTGTGAAGAACTTGTATGTTGAAAAAACTGTTTGAACAAGTTTAAAATGAGACAAAACCAACACATGAATCATAAAGATAGTGGTCACCTTACATCAACTTCTTGTTAACACCAAGAGTTTATCTTCATTAATAACATCTTACTAAGGTAGTAATCACCTTACAAGCTTCTCTCGAAGAGGGGAGAGATCACCAAAACTTTTTTCGTTGTCATAATATGAAAGAAATCACAATAATCGTCTTTCTAATAAAGTAGTGATCACCGATCTTCTCATCTTATTGATCTAGATTGTGATCACGTTTCTAGTCTCACTAATCTAGGCAGTGATTATTCTCTCTTCTCATTGTACGTAGCGATCACATTTACTAATTCTTTCTAATTTTAGCTAGGATTACCGCTCACAACTACAAATAATTGGTTAATTGTTTAAAGATCACTAATATATGACTTAAAAGTATAGGGTTTCTAGTGTGCAAGAGCAACTTTTGAATGTGGGGAAGATTTGTTTAAATAGTGCGAGAAAGCAACTTTGGAAAAGTTCTAGACCTCCACGATCTATATATGTAAAATTTAACCGCGTTCCCAAAACAATACATGTTATTCTCATATTTTTTATTTTTTTTGTTTTTTAAGTCTTTCAAACCTTTTTTCCATCCATTTAACTGAGAATTGACATCATAGAAAGTACCAAGCTTGCTTGCTTCTGAAGAAGGTTTTTTCAAACATTTTCAATAGTTTAAACATGTAAATTATGTCATTAACCCATTAATGTTTGGTTTGTCACAACATGGTGGTTGATGCATTTAGACAACAAAGGAAAGATTTATTTTTGAAAGGATTCATCGACCACAAAAATCATTAGCTTTTGAATAAAACTTATACTAGCTTTATAAAATATTTTTTTTGCTTTATAAAATACTTAATCTTTATATAACTCTTGATTTTTATGTGTTTCATATGGTATAATCATTTTTAAGTGATCATAAAAGCTCAACTAAACACCCATCATTTCACTACAAGAATTCTTATAATTAGTGGCGACACCTTTAGGGGCGAAAGAGGCATTAGTGGCGACAGGCATTAGCGGCGACTCAAATAGCGGCGACACGTACGCCTGTATCGCCGCTAATAGTCTGCGATCCGTATGCCTCTGTCAACACCTTTCTGGACGTCGATCAAATGTAGATCTGACGGCTCAGATTGCATCGTACACCAAGGCATTAGCGGCGACGCCTTTAACGACGACACGTCGCCACTAATGCTATCCCCCCTCATATCCAGTCGCGCTAAACATTTCCCTCCACAAAAATTCACCCCATCGCCAAAATTCACCTCCACCCCTCGCCGACCGGCCGACCACCCTCGCCGTCCGGCCAACCACCCCTCGCCGACCACCCCTCGCCGACCACCCCTCGCCGACCACCCCTCGCCAACCATTCTCGCCGTCGCCGACCACACCTCCACGAAAATTCGTCTGCTCCACCACTCGCCGACCATCCCAGCCTCACCGGACCATCGCCGTCTGCTCCACTCCACCGTCACTGCTAAAGGGTACTTCTGTCGCTGCTGCATGTTGCTACGATCTGTCGCCGCTAAATCCGTCTTTGAAGGTAATTTTTTTGTTTTCTTTTCTTAGATTTTGGTTCCTGTATGATGTAGTGTGTAAATTAACTGTTATTTGTCTCAATTTTGCTTATTTTTTATGTGAAATTAAGGATAGTGAATTGATTTGAGTTGTATTTTTGTATTTTGTATTTTGTAGGTTTAAATTTAACTAGGGATGATACACAGACGCGCGTTGCGCGTCTTTAAAACTGAAAAAATCGAACCAAGACTCAGTTAAATGCATATTGTTACCTTTCAATATCATCAAGGACTATAATGCTCAGTGTTGACTTGTACGCATCCTCAAATACCTATAGAAAGGTTCCAATAATTAAACGTCTCATGAAATCCATCATAAAAATATTATAGGTCGGAAGAATTATAAAACCTTAACAATTTGTGCACATTTACTGGCTTCACTGAGTCCAATCATTGATTCAGCAGAAATCTACAATTATAAAAAGTATGTTGATTTCACGTGATGAACGATGAATAGATTATTTTAAATTTCAAATATACAAAGAACTTACAATCTTTACGTAGGGGAAATCACTACCGATGCCAACAGTAGCTGCCATTGCAGTCTTACCACCACTGTTGTTGAGACCGGATCGGACCGGCCGGTCCGACCGGTTCGACCGCGAATCGGTGGCTGGTCCGGTCCGGTCGAGGGTGATTCGTTTTTGATCATTTGAACAGGCCGGTCCGAACCGAACCGGCGGTTGGACGGCGAACCGGCCCGGTTCCGACCGGTTTTCTGATTTTTTTTTTATTTTAGTGGGTAAAAACGGGGTGTTAAACCATAAATTAGTACGTAGGATATACAAATATAGTTAAGTTTTATATATAACTATAAAATATATGTATAAATCATATATAAATTACTTATATTTAATTACATATATAAATATAATTAAAATAT